>JAVQJF010011829.1:0-37520 GCA_036023855.1 Gadopsis marmoratus
CCCACCAAAATTGAAGACGATCTGTTTTAAGATTTTTTACAATTATTTTATTATATTTATTGTAAAGGACAGGGAGGGCTGAGCCCTGCTAGCCCATTGATACCAGCCGTCCCTGCTTACACTAATCAATATGTTTATATTATCAATGGATCAGATGACTGTGTGTAATAACAGCAGTCTTTAGTAATCGCACAGAGATTTATCCCTCAACTCTACAGTTCCCATTGGCTCTTCAGAGCATTGTATCGTCTTTCGGCCTATTATCTTGGTTTGACTTTAATGTTTTGGTTCACTCATCATCACCTGCTGTTTTTGGTTGCAGCAAAAGCTCTGTTAAACCCACTGTGGAATACTTACCCAGCACCAAACAGCAGACAAACACAGTTAGTGAGTAGCTGGTGAACATAGTGGAGCATTTAACAGCTAAAGAGCCAGATATTTTTCTCAGGAGTTGGTGGAGACCCAAACAGAGCTAAAAATTGATTAAATACTGGACATCAGATGTCCAGAAACACGACTGAATGAATGATAATGTTGCTCCGCATCTGCTGGATGAGTAAATTAAGGAACATTTTGCCAACATGTTCGCCATATCATCTCAAAAGGCGATTATATTTCAATGTTGTGTTTGCAGCATGTTCCACTGCCTCCAAGAGACCACGAAAACATTAAGTCATGTTGCTTTAAATAGGATCATCTGATCTGTAACATCCTGCTTTTCCAAACCTTTTGTCTGGATAAGTATAGCTTTACTAAAAGTTCAGAGGCGTTGTCTCCACCTTGTGTTACCGCATTAGGGCGCTGGTCTCTCATCCCTTTCCTGGACTTCTGAAATAACCTCCACATGTGCACAGGTCAGATCACAGGGTTATCTCTCACATCCCATTCATGTCCTCACTGTAGGACCACCGGATGAGACAAAGCAAAGGGCCTGGACAATAATGTAATTATCATACATCATGTGTTTGTTCTTCTGTTCAAAGACAAGGCAGGAAGCTACATTTATTATCCTGCTCCTCCCTTTTCATGTCTATCTTTGTCTACTTTCCACCTCCTAAAAACTCAGCATTCATCGTACTGCCTCTTTTTCCTTTGCTGTATCTATATGGTCTCCTAACTTCCATACTTTCCACAGTCAGTTGAGGAAATCAAGAGTTATTGGATGAGACTGAAATGAAGAGTACGTGGGAGTTTGTGGCTGCATGCTCCCAAGGTGACAGGCACCAAATGACTCATTTGTTTTACACTGCTCAGCCACGCCTCTACAAGCATCACGGTGTTTCTCACTCCGCCTCGTTTTGTTTTATTGTCACACTGAAACCTTAGAAGAGATTCATGTGGGTGCTGTGAGTCTTTTAATCCTCCAGTCTGTGCGCCTTGTTACATTCTGTGAGAAGGTGCAGTAATGCCTCTAAAACAATAGTAGTAACACAGTATTTTAGAACTTTATCTTCATTTCTGACAATTTATGAAAATGAGATTCAATCTAATATTAAAAATGGGGATCATATCTTTGTCTGTTTTTTTTTACTTGGGTTTGTCTTAATTTACATTGATTTTTGATGGGAAAAAGGTGCCTGGACATCTATAATTAGTCAGAACATCAAAGGTAGTGTGGCCAAAATATTTGCTCTCAGAGATCATCTTGGCCCAGTCAATGTATGAATCTGCAGACTAGTACATCTAGGACAAGGCCCAGTTTTTCTTAATTTATCATTTAATATTTCATGTCACAGACATACTAAAAGTAAGTAAATCATATTGGAGAATTATAAGCAATAACAGTGTATTGCCCTTGTTCTCTCTTTCTCTCCCAGATGTCTTCAAAAGCTCTGTGTTTATTCATCAAAACACACGACTTTACTAATTTAAATCTGCCCATTAGTTCCAAATAGAGCTAAAATTGAGCTTTGTCTTTTATGAGTAACATTTTGCACAGTAGCAGCACAATTAATTCAACTGTCTACTAATAACCACACACAATCCTCACATCAACAACAATGTATTTTTTGCCTTTTTAGAAAATAGCAGAATACAAAGGAGGGAGAAGAACGTTTTATGTGACTATGTGCGCACACTGGTACCACTGCTCAGCCTTACTTAAGATAAGCAGCTTTGTCCTTTGGGTCATTCTGTGAGAAAGGCAGCTTACTAGTTAACGTGTGATCAAGAGAGACTTGAGACTGGAGGAGGAGGGGGAGCGTCGGTTTCGAGCAAGGGGGGGGGGAGGATTTGGCCAAAACACTTTGTGACAGGGCTCCTTGTTACACTACAATAACAGAGAACTCAGACCTCTGGCCAAGACCTGTTGCGCAAACGGTGGTGTGACAGCGTGCACAAAAGGGAGTGAAACAGAATAAGGGGCAACAGAGATGAAGGCATAAGAGAGGAAAAGGTGGTATCTGTAAATGATGGCGAATTCTCTCCAGCTTTATGACGTGTCTGTCTGTTTTCTTACACTTCTACATTTAAATACATATTGCTCCATATATGGTTTCCATCAAGTGATCTATCGGTATCTTTCTTACAGGGTGCCTTTCATCATGAATGTGATGTGAAAAATATAAAAAGGAATGTCTTATTGTTTACGTTTAACATTTTAATGGTTTTATGTGGCATGGTGGCTTAGCTGTTATCATTGAACAGCAAGAAAGACGTTCACGTGGATTTCCCGTCACATTCCAAACACATGTCAATCAAATAAATTGGTGAGCCTAGATTGTAGTTTCTTACTCCCTGCCCAGAAGCTGGTCCTGTATTCTATCAGGTTTTAGGCAAATGTTAGCAGCTGTGTCCTGTTCTTATAGGATTTGGGGAAGTTTACACTCCAGCAACCCCAACCAACGTGACCCTTGATGGAGTCACGTTTGTCAAACACATCGTTTAGTCCTCATCCTCACCATACAAGTTAGCTGGAGACGAAAACCAACTCATGGAGCTAACGTTATCCCACTTAGTTTGCTAGCTACAGCTGATAAAAGCAACAGTAAGTAAAGGTGGGGCAGGGCTTAACAAACAATTAGACTCAGGCCTCAATATTTCTAAATTCCTTTTAGGAACAGGTGTCAGGTGTTGAACAAAGTCTGTTTTTTACAGAGAAGTGTTTTGAAGACATGAAATTCAACTCGCAAAGGTTTTTAATTTGCTCCAGACAACAGGGATTATTCTCACATAAGTAAGAATGTTTGCAGTCCAAAAAATCCCTGCCCTGAACTCTGCCGGCAGCTGACTCCCTGCAGCTCTGCAGTGGATGTTCTTTCCCACTTATAGAGAACCAAAGTATGTTACACTATAACAATATTAATGAGCGCACTCTGATTGGTCATTTACACCCCCCTCTCACTGCTTCATGGTTGTTCTGGAGGTAATGAATCACTCTGTAGTATTCATGCCGCCTGCTGGTTGCTGGGGAATGGCTCAGGATCATGAAAGGAAGTTGTAGCCAGCTGACTGACTCACCTCTTCAGTGAGTTCCTGCGCATGCGCCAACTAACCCGTCGATGAAAAGCCACTTTCTTCCCACTCTCTGGTGCATGGCTGTGCAGGAGAGCAAAGGGAGGTGGGAAAACGAGGGACAATACAGTAACCCAACGCTGGCCGGGCTCACAATGTGAGGTCTCTGTGCCCTGGTGGACCAACAAACAGAGAGGCCTTTCTCATGATCCAACTGCTTCATCAATCCCACGCCAGCATTCCTCTGCACTTTAATTATGCAGCAAACACATGCAAATTCACGTGCTAATCACGTCACCTCGGGCCAGGGACACCCTGTAAAGTAATTTAGGTAGCAAAGGAACACGTGACCCAAGTGGACGATACATAGAAAGGACGTTACTGTGTTTTGATTTCATAATCCTGTCAATATAAGACTGAGGCTGATTGTTTCAGTATTGTTGATCTATCTTGTAGGGATTTTAGCTTCAGTAAGCATAGTATGGCTCCATCCCATGCCAAAACAATAATCCTATTAATACAAATTTCTACTTATACAGGGCAAGTGTTATATGATATATGAATATAGTAATGTATACATTTACACTGCTTTGTATGAAATTCAGTTCAGGGCTATTTATTTATTTATATCTCGCAATTTAACTGCTCAATTATATTTTGTGTAAATTGAATCTCCTTGTATTATCGTTGAAATGCTGTTTCAGAGAATTGAACAGCCAGGAATATAATTCTGGTGGAGAAATACTTAATCACTATACTTTATTCTAATTTAATTTAAAATGTTGCCTGAACTGTTCAATTTAAACCTGAACATGGCCATTTGGAGTTGTGTTTCTAGACACCTGCCGAATATACTGTAAGTCCAGTATTTAATCTTCGGTTCACTCTGTTTATGTCCTCTAACTTCTGATGGAAATATCTGGCTCTTTAGCTGTTTGGTGCTGAGCAGGAGGTGTACTGTGGATTTTTAGCGCTTTCTCTCTAAAAAAAGTGAATATGACACTATGAGAGCGGTGAGAGCGAACCAAAACCATAAAGTTGAAACAATGAACTGAATCTCACTATAAAGCTCCGTAAAGCCGAGGTGAACTGCAGATTCAGGTGATAACTCTCTCTAGGTTCATCACTACGAGCATCCCCCTTTCACGTGCTTTAGACGTTTTCCTAAAACAGTCAAATTTAAAGAGACTGAATATTCAGAAACAAGCCCGAGGCCATACCCTCAATGTCCTCAGTAGCTTTACTTTTCATAGTGGCCAGTGCTATTCTGCCTTAATTTGCTGTAACAGCAGTAACAATTTGATATCTTCAAACAAACAGATGGGAAATCTGTCTTAAAGCCGAGTCAGTAGGAATGACATAGGCATTTATTTTCATTTTGCGACTGTTGTAACAGTTCGTGTAAAGCATTTTAGTTTTCTATAGAAGCTTGTGCTATTTTCTGCCTGTTATTCAAATGATTGATAAACGTCTTTATTTAAACAAAGCACAAGCAGGAAGGGAGGCAACCTGCAAGATGAACTTCAGCGATAATTGGCACACTCACAGACAAAAGCTGATGACATCCGAGAGGTGTGTCGCTCCACTGACTCATCCACATGGCTTCCTGTTGATTTACGGGGTTTGGATGTGTAGACAAAACAGGTGGAGATGGCCTTTTGGAGAGGTTTGAGGGTCAACCCATCAAAACAAACAAAGCCGATTCCGATTTCCTGCTGAACAAATCCACCACAGGAACCATCATCAACTTAAAACACCGTGTCTTGTCATCGAGAAGACACTTTCCTTATTTATTATTTTGGCAGTTGAACTAATGATGCATTTTAGGGTGAAAATTACACTTGACAGCACTAGCTTGACAAAATATTAAAGACCATTCATTTACTTCCTAAATAAATTCTGTCTGTGTGAATAATGGAAATGGACAAAAGGTCTCTATATTTGTTTAATAGACATTAGGTTCAGTGTGTGTTAGTGTCAGCCTCTTCATTCAACTTCATCCTTGTGAAAAACTACCTATGCTCTCAAAACACAGGAAACACTTACAAGTCGAATGACAAAGATGTATTGTACAGGCAGAGACAGGCAACCAGAGGTCATCAGCTATCTCAAAGAGAAGATACAAGAATCTAGCTTTTATAGTATTCTGGAAACAAAGAAACGCTTGTCCATTGCTCAGTGTTACATAATTCAATAGCCTTAAACCTATAGGAACTTTCCAAAAACATATCAGGACCCTGGATGTACATCTGGAGAGCAGAGAAACATCTCCATATAAGGACCTATACTCCACCATATAGCGGGCCTGTTAACCTTTTACACAAGAGTCACGTTACTCAGCACACACACACACACGTTAGACTGGAGACAAGGATTCAACTAAACTACTTAAATGCAAATACATACACATCTAATTACTAAATATGAATAAGTATAAAAGCAAATGATGTTCAACATATGAATAAATGATAAACGCTTACAACAAAGTTTAATTTCACATGTGTCTTACGTATTTTATCTTTAATGATATGTTGTTTACCTTTTGGTTTATCTTGTGGTTTAGCCTCTTGCTCCCCCCCCCACTCTCTATATAGTAATATGTCCTTGGATTAGACTATTACAGCAATCATCAAAATCACAAGGATTGGATTTGTCCCACCTCGGTAGGATAGTGTATAATCATAGTATTTACCAAAGGAGTTAGTTGCTTTCAAGATCAAGATTTTACATCCAAAATATACAACAAGCTTTTAAAATATGACGCCTTATGAGCATCATAAGATACAGACCAAAATAAACAAAAGTAAAAGTACTCATTCTGCAGAATGGCCCATTTCAGCATAATTGTGGTGGCCTGCCAGCCAGTGTTAGTATTTCTTTATAGTTTGGCATAAGTTACACAAACATTTTTCAAGTAATGACACTACACATAGGCTTATGATTTCAGATAATGCACATTTTTATTTAAAGACAAAATGGTTGCTGGATTGGTTGGTTTACTTTATAGTAAACATATTGTCTGACTGTTGTTATGTTTAAAGTAATACTCACCTTTTTTTCTTTGTTCACTGTTCTTGGCAAAGGACCAGACTGTGGGGGTGAAGGGCCTGTTAAAGCTGCAAACAGGAAGTGGAAGAAACCATCTGCGAGTGGGAAGAAGGGGGGAAGAAGAGACTATGGGGAAGAAAAATATGTTTTTCTATTGTTGTCATATTAGTTAGGAGTTGATGGTGTGATATAGCGCATAGTCAGGGGGATAATTATGGTTGGGTTACTTTTGATTCATTTATGGGGTTGTTTATTTAAAGTCTAATACATAGAGGAACCTTATGTGTTAATATAGGTTGACCCATGTGGTTATATACCCGTCCTTTTGTCTCTTGGGGGTGGTTATTTTCTTTTGGTTCAGCAGGTGTTCTTTTGTTCGGTTTTAGGAGTTTAGTGGCTTTTGTTTCTTTTGGTAAACCTGGGGATTGTTGAATTTGATATATTTTTGTCCTTGGTTGTAATTTTATATGTTTATTAAAATTAGAATGATTTCTTTTTACACCTTTGTCCTATCCCTTACAATAATATATATCATATATTATTGGATCATAAGGTGGAGCTGATATAATCTACTTTATATCCTTATCTTATACAATAATAATACATCAATATCTATTTATTCATTATATTTTTTTATTATTAATCCAAGTCCACAAAGTAAAGTTGCCAGATAAATGTAGTAGAGTAAGAAGTGCAGTATTTCCCTCTGAGCTGTGAGACTAAAGCACTTGAAATATAATGTATGCAAATATAATGTGTAACGGCATGTACACATGTCAATATATTGTGCTTATATTTATATATGACAACGATGGTGATGATTTATACCTATACATGTCAACAAAACCCAGTGTGTACTTAACCATAAAGTACATATATTGATGTGGGCCCCGTGGACGCTTGGTGCGCTGCGCAGCCCGGTGACAGCAGGCTGGGCTGGACTTCACCGTCATCGCTGCTCATATTTAATGAATCAGGAGGCAGCGGCCAGAAACTGGCTGCTTCTGGTTTCCACGCATAAATACAAAGCGGAGCGGCTCTGAGGGGGTGGGGGGGGAAACACGGCACAAAGGACAGCGGAGCGCGCAGGAGGTTTTAAAGCTGAAGACCAAGAGAGTCAGGTAACCAGCCGCTCCGCCGCTGAAAGCCGCAACGCCGCGGTTACAGCGCAAACTGCGGGCCGGTGATGGGGGGAGTGCGGTGGTTCGAACGTTGTGCAGGAGGGCAGGCTGTATGTATCGGTGCACATCGCGGGAAATACTGTGAGAGCAGCTTATGAGCTGGACTTGTCAGCGACCACGTTATACCAGCCGAGGTCGGTAAGACAGGGAGGAAGGACAACCTCTGTATCCGCAGCGGGCAGAGCAGATGTTAGTTCCACTGACGTGTGTGTGTGTGTGTGTGTTTGACCTGACGAGCTGCTCCGGGTGGAACAAGGTGCCTGCATTTATTTTCGCGTTCTCTGTCGGCTGCGTGGAGGTCTTCGTCGTGCCTCTCTCGGCGGACACATTAGTCAGAGCAACTCGGCGAAGTTGTTTCAAACTGCTGCCACTTTGGCCTGACAGCTGATACGTGGCAGCACAGGCTTCCCCCGTACAGCCGAGCGCTGCGGCATAAAGGAGGACCAGACAATGGAAATCATTTAGCAGTGATCCACAGATCGGTTATGATCATAAGACTAAAAAGATCAGGGTAGGTCAAGAGAAGGTCTCTCATTCCTGCTGCGCCGTTGGCCTCTCACTTTCTACACAAGCCTGCATTTACACACGTTAATAAGTCATTAATATAATGAAAGAGGTCTCAAGCCATCAGGTCTGCATGTTTAAATGTTAGCAAGTTGTTACTAAAAATTGGTTTGGGTCAAAGTGAGTGAGTAAGATTATTTGCATACCATCAATGTGGCCTTCTGATTAAATGTGTTGTGTCTGTTCTCTGAGTCTTGCACTGTACCTTGCGTGTGGAAATACTACAATAGTCTCAGGGCACTCTTTATCTGCACCAGTGGGAACACTCAGTGTGGTGTACAGCGGCGGAGTGTGTGTGTGTGTGTGTGTGTGTGTGTGTGTGTGTGTGTGGTGCGTCCACTTCACTATCCCAGCTTGGGAAAATCAGAGCTGAGAGAGAAGTGTGGAATGTTTGGCCTTCGGCACGAAGCCCCCTTGACTACACATCAATAGATTATTTTTTTATTTTTTTTAATGTAAGGAAGTAGCCGCGTTAGTTACCATGCTGATACTCACGTGGGACTGATAAAGGCCATGCAGATGTGCTTGCGTACACAGCTGGAAACAGAAATAAAGGCGAGAGGGAAGCAGTGAAGATGAGGGGCAGAGGCTCAGACACAGTCATTTAAGATATTCCTGCTCAAAGCTGGCGCTGCTCATGAAAAGGCCACCGGCAGCTGCACTGTACTGTAGATCACCATTTCTAGGTCAGTGGTAGCCCCCCTCCCTCCTCCTCCATCCACTCCACCCTGAGCTGCCTGTCTATCCAAGGCCACGCATTAATCTGCGATGGTGGTGTAAAGCCTGCAGTGGTGGCATGTGGCGAGCGTATTAACCAGCCGCAGAATTACAGCCACGGGGAGGGATGCACAATCTGTCAGAGAGGCCAGACGCTGTCTATGAATTACATCTGTCATTCACTTAAAATCAGTGTTGGTTATGTATTGAGGCGGTTGGTTTTATAGGTCAAGCCCAACATTAACAGATGAATCCTGGGTGAACGCTGAATCTATAAAGCCATAATAGGGAGTTTCCCCATTAAAAGGATGCAAAGGATGTTACAGTGTAAATCCTGCATTGCAGTAAAGTGACACAATCTTCTGACCTTATTTGATTTTTTTAACAAACAGTAAAAGCCGAAACCCACTTGGTCACATTGATTCTGAGAGTAGAGCAGGGATCTCTGGCCCAACCTCACCTGCCTCTGCTTTGCACCTGCTATGCTGTTGTCTGAAGAGGTGAAACTCTAGCCACACGTGTAGTAAAGAACACATTAAAATGGGTTATGCGATGACCTTTGTGCTGCTGGAGTTTTGACCCCTTTTGATTGTCCTGTTTCTCAAAGATTTCTTGTCTGTAAATGTCTTCTGACAACCGTGGTGTTAAGATGATTAGCTTGCCTTTCTGGTGTGGCAGCACGCAGCCCTCCCCACCCGTGGTAAACCTGATACAGACTACAAACAGACATAAGTACACAGACATAATGCCTCCGACAAACAATATAAGAATATGTGCTAACGTGCCACTGATTCAAATAGACACAAAATTGCTGCTAAAAGGTTTTATGAGGAAAGATGTGTATGGAAAATGTAGAAAACTAACTACTGCCCCCTGGGGTCGTATGCTCACTGTGCTGCGGCATTTAGCAATTAAGCAAACAAATTCAACAACAAAACGATCAACAAAATACAACAAATCCAATATTCTACTGCAAACAGAACAATCCCATCTACCACTACATCCTCCTTTTGTAGAGCTGTTGTCTACATATGTTGTTTGCCACAAAGCAGCGTCCCCCTGTGACCCTCATCTTTTCCAGCTGTGGAATATAAAAGAGCAGCAGTCCTAGTGCTGAAAACACCCACTACAGAGAAACCAAAATTTATATACCATCTATTCTTTAACCAACTGCACATGAAGCAGAACAGGAAACAAACATGTTGGCCTCGACTGAAGACCACAGATTCAGTTAACATGTGCCACCCAACAATCACAGACAACAATCACGGCCTTCTGTTGGAGGTTTGTTTGTGTGACGTCGTAAATAAGCCCAATTTTACAACCTCTATCGTTTTAGGTGATTCTGCTATTGAAGATTTTATTGTCACTTTACTTTTCTTTGAAGCCCAAGAATGAGAATTGTTTGTATACTTATTCATTCAGACTTATTTAGTAATATATACTTGTGTGTTTACTTTAATTAGCTAATAGTTCACCCAGTTCCATGTGTTTAAGCCTCTTTGTGTGTGTGTGTGTGTGTGTGTGTGTGTGTTGAGCAACATGACTCTCGTTTAAGAGGTCAAAAACGTCGGCTATATGGCTGTATGATGGAGGTAGGTCCTAGTGTAGAAGCGATTCTGCTCAGCAGACTGTAACTGGAGCTTTGTGTATGAGATGGAAAGTCCCTATAGGTCCAAACTCATAACACATGTACGATGGCCAATGGAACTGTGTTTCTTTGTTTCTAAAACACTATAAAAGCTGTGTTCTGGTACTTTTCTTTGAGATAGCTGATGACTTCTGACAGTCTATCTCATATTGTACAACACATCTTTATCAACGATCTGTAAGTGTTTCTCCACGACAAAAGCAATGTCTGTTTCAGTCAAATTCAGTGAGTTAGATACCTGCCAAATCAAGACACTTCATCACATCGATGCACAAATCATGCACAAATCCAATATTGCCACAAAGTAGTCAGACTCATTGATTGGCAACATTGCCCACAATGCCTTTATTCACCCAGAGATATTAAGCTAACACATTATAAAGAGCAAAATCTCAGACAGCATATTTTCATATTGCCTCTTCTAATTGGAAACAGGTATTCAGTTAATCTGTGCCGTGTCCGACCCACATTCAGGATGAGGGTCGTGAAGTCAGATCAGGCGTCGTGTCCAGATTATCAGGTTTAACTCACATCTGTGTTAGAAGTCAGCGTTCGACCGAGACTCTGGTAGACATCAGAAGAACAGGAAGTTACAGAGAGTTACAGAAATCCCTGTATATGTCCTCTTTAGTCTGACATCACAGTTTGGCTCTTACGCTTTCAGCATGCAGTGCGTTACCGACACACATCTGTTCATGCTGAGCTGGCCGGGCGCTTCCTCTCTGACTCTCTTTGTCAGCTCTTCATGTGACTCCTCCAGCTGAGCTGACAAGACTGACAACTTGCTTACGACCGTTTAAACGTCAAAAGGTTAAAAACGAGTGAAGACGGCCACAACCCTCCATCTCAGCAATCTGTGTTTGCAGTGCACATACTGTGTGTACTTGTTGAGTTCTGGCCTTGACAGGGTCACGCTAATATGAGTTTGATATTCAGATCCACTGAATTCTTCCTGAAGTGTGACCTCTGCCTGTGAGGGGAACTCAGCGTGTACTTTCTACATCGTACCGTATGTACTGCGCTGCGTCCGGTGTTGCTGTGGTAACAAAGTGGGGAGTATGTGTATGTATGTTTGCGCATGTGTGTATGAGTATTGTGTAACAGCAGGTTATCACCGTCTTACCGCTGAGGACTTGTTATTGTTAGGAGGAGAACTTGAAAAAGATTTCATGTCACAAGCTCTCAGATAACAGTTCTAACAGTACTGTATAGCTCCTCCATGAAAACAGCCACTTACTGTTGGTACTTTCAAAAATCTCTCTATTGGGTTAACAGGAATGTCTTCTGAATAGACTGTTTTCCTCACACACAGCTGTCCATACATTCACAGCAAGCAGCCTGGTGTACTGGAATAACACGGTCGCTTGTGTATTCTTCACTCCCAATGTTAGTCTCCCTGAGAAATTTCAGTATAATCACAGACAATGTAAGGAAAAAGTAAGACATCATTTTTGTTTTGCGTATAGTCTATTCTCGGACAGAAATTACAGGGTGGTGTCAGAACCTCTAATTTGTCTTTATGCTCAATAAACAGTGTTGTACAGGACACACAGCGGGTACACAGAATAATGTAAACATGTCATGGAAAAAGACTCTAAATTAAGCTAATCTGTTATAATACAGCTGTAAAAGTGAGTCATATTAGAAGGGGATGCCAGTAAGACTAAGAGTAACACTCATCAGCTATAAAAGAGATCCGTTTATTCAGCACTTGATTAGCAAAATTGACTTTCATTTTTGACTTTCCACAAACAGTGCCTATGTCACACTTTGGATAATCCACAGGCACTGTGGATATAGCGTATTCTGTGGCTTTATATAATGCCACCGCAATGCAATGTTTTTCTATTTTAAGATTTTATAGAATTATGACAAGTAAGTTTTTTTTAACATGCAATTTTTCAGGGCTGTTAAAAAAATCCTCTATATTGAGATTATTAATAATCTATATAATCTTGACAACATATGCCAAACAGACAAACTACAGAGAGAAACGGTGATCAGTAACTGAAAATACTAAATAAAATAGCATGCAGCCCAAAATGACCCACCCAACCAGCAGTGTTTGCAATCATGAGTTAGTCACTTTAAACTATATTCTTATTTTAAGAATAAAATAAGATGTCATTTATAAAATGTATAAACTCAAAAAAAGTTTTCTTTACTTCATTCACTACTTTCTGCTGTATGCAGGCCTGCTGCCTGCTGAGTCTGTGTTATAATGGCGCCATTTTATAACTTGTCCTTGTCTTTAACTTGTCCTCAGACGCAATCGAAGAGGAGCTTGGACGGCATGCAAAGTTGTGAAATTTCCTCAGACAGCACTGATGATCCTCTTAGTAGTGGCCTACGAACTCATCGGCAGCCTCGAATAGTAGTGATTGGTGCTGGCTTGGCTGGCCTTGCTGCAACTAAGGTCCTACTGAAAAACGGCTTCACGGATGTCACTCTCCTAGAGGCTTCAGACCACATCGGCGGGAGAGTTCACAGTGTTCATCACGGTGAGAGGACGTGTCTCTGTTTACATGTTATTACCTTAAACTTTGTGTTAAATGTATTTATGAACACCTAAACAGTGTAACTGTCTCCTTTTTAACAGCACTAACAGTGTCAGTTCTAGACACCTACAGTATACTGTATACTCTTAGTGTAACACATTTATTTGGTACAGTACAACTGTGTGTGAATGTATTTCCCGTTTGGCAAAAGGTGCTGAAATATATTTCCAGTAGACGTACATAATGCACTGACATCTATTTTTCCTCTGCCTAATGTTTTTAAAACGTACAGTAGTTTGATGGGTCATTATATATTTGCCTTTCTAAATGCCTACATCTATTTCATAGTGTAAAGTATATTCTTCCCAGTTAACATTTTCACATTTTGCTCAGCTAGATACACAAAAAAGCACTGCTGATGTATGAACAAATAATCTCCTGATACAAGATGGAGTTAGACATTTAAGTGGCGTGCTGCAGAAACAGTATCTGTATAATCATTCACGTCAAAGTGCAGTACATCTGCTTTTATTTCTTTTCTAAGGTCACATTTACTGTTATCTAACACTCAAGCGTGATTGTGCCTTAACAAAGCAGATGTACACTGTACAGTTTTATTCAAAGCCATGCAGGAGATGTTCAAAGAGATCCCATTTTTTGCTCTGACTCACATTGATCTGTGTTGCTTGTTTATTTTTGGTCTTTTTGCAGGAAAAGCAACTTTGGAGCTTGGAGCCACCTGGATCCATGGTGCCAATGGGAACCCAGTGTACCACCTGGCAGAGGACAACGGGCTGCTGGAGCACACCACAGATGGGGAGAGGAGCGTGGGACGCATCAGCCTGTACACCAAGAACGGCGTGGCTCATTACCAGACCAATGTCGGGAAGAGGATCCCCAAGGACCTGGTGGAGGAGTTCAGTGACCTGTACAACGAGGTATTCTAGTGGAGATCCCAAACTTTCCATGGATAAAGAAATATGTTGGTCTTGATTTTGGGGAAATGTGTATAAAATTATGCAGAAAGACATGTAGAATATTTCCACTAGATAGAATGGTGCAGCCATCAAGCCAGACTTGACTTCACTCAGTTAAAATGACATACAGCTTAAATACAGTGTTGGAACAGGCTGATATATAAGAAACTGCCAGACAGTATAGATGAAGGTGATTTTAACAACATTTAAAGCTACTTAAAGGGAAATAAAAGGGGCAAACTGGATGTTAAGAGATACAGATGTGATGATCCATCTGTGCCACGCAGCAAGCCACTGCTAACATCCATCACAGCATTATTAAATACATTTTCAGCCATCTTGACCAAAGCATGCTGAATTTAACAAGGGACGGCTATATTTGTTAGTCTAGATCTCTGCTCTGTTGCAGCCCCTGTTAGAGCGCCATTATTATACTGTAAGTAGGTCACGTCTGGAAAAGCAGTTACAGAGGGGAAGGTATAGAACACACAGAAGACTTGTTGAGAGAAAGAAGTTTCTGTCACCTGACTTCCATAACCATAACCGTTGTGTTGTGAGTGCTAGCTTTATTATATGCATGCATAACAATTATTTTCAGTTTCATACAGTTAAGGTTTTGACTTGATACATGTTGATACATCACTGCTGTTGTTCTGACCTGGTACCTTCCAGGAAAGGGTGTAATTCCACCTTTGATGTCAAGATCGAGATAACTTTGTTGCCATCTGTGGTGTTTCTCCATCGGGCTGCAGTTTACCATATGAAACAAGAACTGACCTGTTTTGCCCTGAACTGAGTGAAACTGGTTTCTTTTCCTTCCCTCTTTTCACCCTCTTCTGCTTTCTTTGCATCCTTCCGCATTCTTTTTCCTCCTGACGGCCTTCTTTCGCCTTTCACCCTTTAGGTGTACGAGCTGACTCAGGAGTTCTTCCAGAATGGGAAGCCAGTTTGCGCTGAGAGCCAGAACAGCGTTGGCGTCTTTACACGGGACGTGGTGCGCAAGAAGATCATGTTGGATCCTGATGATTCTGAGAGCACCAAGAAGCTCAAACTGTCCATGCTTCAACAGTACCTCAAGGTGTGTGTCTGTTGTCAACCTGTGAGTGAGTGACAATGTAGCAAAGTATCACCTCCTGGGTTTCTCTTTTTGTTTTCCTCTCATGATACAGCACATTTGTGAATTTGGAGGCGCTTTTACATCCACACTATAAGTACTGATTCACTGCTGGTGTTTTGCTGAGGCCCTGAGCTAATACAGACTGATAATCAGTGAAATGCATTCATCAAGTCAGAAAAGTGAAAACATAATTGGTTTTAAAACCTAGAATGACTGATTTTAATTATGCAATTAATGATTATTATAAATGAATCTGTTATTTTCTTTATTACTCATTTAAGTCAATAAAATGAAAATCTCTGAGGCCCACAGCCATGTGTTCAAATCACATGTCAGTGACAACCAACAGTCCAAAATGAAAACATATTAAATGTTCAGTTGTATAAAACAGAAAAGCGGTAAATTGACATTTTTGAGAAGTTGCAACCGACTAATGTTTGGCATGTTTGCTTGATAAACAGCTTAGTTTGACATTTTTGGGAAATGCGCTTATTTGCTTTTTGGTGGAGAGTTAGATGAAAAGTTTGATACCAGTCTCATGTCAGTACAGAAACTATAAAGCCACAGCCAACAACCTATTAGCTTAGCTTAGCTTAGCACAAAGACTGAAAGCAGGGGGAACAACTGGTGTGGCTCTATCCAGCGGTAAGAAAATCTGCCGACCAGCACCTTTACAGCTGACTGATTAACATGTTATATCTGGTTTTATTTCATCCGTACAAAACCTGAATTGGAAAAGCAACAATTTGCTGTGTTAAGGTGGCTTGTATGCTGGACTATTTCCTGGAGTGTCCGGTAAATGTTCTGTTGATTGGTTAATTAATTGTGAGAGGGAATCAACACAACGTACAGAGTTTTACCTTCCCTTTTGTCTGCAGGATGTCATAAAAACATCCAATAGCTAAAACCGGCGCTCCTTGTGATTATTGTAGGCTTGAAAACTCCCTATTTGAACCTTTGTCTCGCTGGTATTTTATATCGATTGCCATTTAATGTATTCATGTGAGTTCTATATTTCTGCTATATTCACTTGAGCTCTCCTGCATACGCTCCCGCCCACGCACAAAGACACAGGAAACACATGTTGTGAAATGCAGTAGTGAGGACATGGTGGCACATTAGCCACCAGGTAACCGCTACCATGCTGGCTCACTATTTAATGAGGCAGAAGCAGCAACATATTGTTTTGCTTTGCAATAACACACCAACGGAATATGTCCTCTAAATAAACCATATGTGTTCCCAGCATGTTTGAAATGCTGAGGAAGGCCTAGGCCTGAAATGGGTCTGTTTCCTTCTGCTGCTGTGTAACATTAAAAGTGTTACATACTTATTTGTGAGTGCAGGCAACAGTTTGAACCAGTTTACAAAACCGTGCTTGCAAAAGTGATCCACTGAACTTTGGGTCGAACAGCTGCAGATATTTAGGTGGAAATATAACTGACTGTGTTGATATGTTCCCCCTGTTTCAGGTGGAGAGTTGTGAAAGCAGCTCCCCCAGTATGGATGAGGTGTCTCTGAGTGAGTTTGGCGAGTGGACGGAGATTCCTGGTGCACATTATGTCATTCCGGAAGGTTTCATGAAGATTGTGGAGGTCCTGGCCCAGGACATCCCCTCCCGCACCATCTGCCTTAGCAAACCAGTCCGCAGCATCCACTGGAACTACTCAGCCCAGCATCAGGAGGTGATCGCCAAGAGGGGCGACGACAACCAGGACAACAACCACAATGAAAACAACCACAGCTGCCAACCTCACAAGGACCCTCTGATCCTGGGTCACCCCATTTACGTGGAGTGCGAAGACGAGGAGTGGATCACAGCCGACCACGTGATTGTGACAGCTTCTCTGGGCGTCCTCAAGCAGAACCACGAGGCCATGTTCTCCCCCTCTCTGCCCGAGGACAAAGTGCTCGCCATCGAGAAGCTGGGTATCAGTACCACCGACAAGATATTCTTAGAGTTTGAGGAGCCCTTCTGGAGCCCGGAGTGCAACAGCATCCAGTTTGTGTGGGAGGATGAGGCTCAGCTAGAACAGCTGGCCTACCCCGAGGAGCTGTGGTACAAGAAGATCTGCAGCTTTGACGTCCTCTACCCGCCCGAGCGCTATGGCTACATGCTGAGTGGCTGGATCTGTGGGCAAGAGGCGCTGTACATGGAGCGCTGCGACGATGAAACAGTGGCTGAGACCTGCACTGAGCTGCTGAGGCGCTTTACAGGTCAGGACACGCACACACAGGGAAACTGCATTGTTTTCTAGCTTGAGATATACACAAGGTGTCGTGTTATAGTTGTTTTGTGTCTCATTTATTCCCACGTTCAGATATTTTACTTCTTTGGCAGTTTTATTTTAATCATCATCCAACCAAAGAAGATCTCTTAAGGACAAACTATTCTTTATAAAAGATGCTTTATAACTGACGAATGTAGATTTTTATGACAGAAAGCAGACAAGATCAACTTCTGTCTTCCAACTCTATTCTAGTTAAGCATTCACTAATGAACAATAATCTAAATCTTTAGCCGTGGGAGGCCGAGCCTGTCAGCTCAGTGACTCATTCGAACCATAACTGGGGTTGGGTCATAGCGTTTTATATGAAGGAAATAAAACAAGCTTCAGCTGTGTGTAAGTGGCTTTTTGTATGACAGGCAAGGATGACAGGCAATACAGATTAATGACTCAGGTGTCTGTTTTTGTGTAACTGGTTTCAGCACCACAAAAGACCAAAACACTGAGCAGAGGACGTGTTAGATAAGGTGAGGAAGAGGCCATTCACTTTAACTGATCAATCCCCGCTTTTCTTATGACAAACACATAAATGACATGGGCGCTCTATTTCCTCTTGAGATTATTTCACGTCTTGTGCGACACAGGAAAATAGAAGACGTATCTGTTTGAAGGTGATTGCAAGGCTTCATCACATGACTGATAGGTTGACTCATTGTTTGTTTTCAGGCGGCAATGTGCGGATAGAAAATGGCCCAGATTATTACTCTGTAAAGTGATTGCCTCAGAAATAGGCCACAGTGTGAGTGCAGAAACGGTGAGTCACAGGACTTCCTATAGATGCAGACTTTAGATTACACAGAGAAACCACACACACACACACACACATACACTTTGCTCATTTAGATAAATGTGGTTTAATCCCCCCAGCTGTTGCTTAATTACATATAGTCTGGCTGGTGCCTCTCTGCTTGCAGAGGGTCACGGGTTGGTTAGTGTTGGCAGATTGGAAGTCCCAGTAAAAGGCAAAGGCCTCACCTCACATACTTAGTATTGTATGCGCTGGTTTGATTCTGTAATGTACTGGATCATCATTAAGTTTCTCCCCCTGCTATCTGTACTGAGTCCCTCTCTGTCCGTCTGTCCACAGGGAACCCTGACATTCCAAAACCCTGGCGTGTCCTGCGCTCCTCCTGGGGCAGTAACCCCTTCATGCGAGGCTCCTACTCCTTCACCAGGGTGGGATCAAGCGGTGGGGACTGTGAGAGGCTGGCCATGCCGCTGCCTTATGCCAACAGCACCAAGGCTCCGGTAAGACAACCACAAGACAACACAGGGGCTGGAAACAATAATAAAAACACCTCTACCATATAGCCCAATTCATCAGCCCTGACAGTAATAACTTTATAATGTTAGATTGTGTCAGAAAGGTGTTTCACCTTCATAGTCATTGTTAGGCTAAAGATAGTAGTGTTGGTACCAGGGGTGTCACTTTGTGTTGAAAAGTGGTGGGGACTTAAGGGCACAGATGAATAAAACATTTTTTAAACGGTCTTCATTTTGCAATTTTAGCCAATGTAATGGGGGATCGATATGAGGTCAGAGTAGATATCTCTGGTGGGTCGGGGAAAACAATACATAACAGTGCATCAAAAGGGACAGAAAAACTACAGAAAACCGAAAATACATCAAATGCACAACAACATTGACCACATAAGTAACAGTCATCCATATGCATCCCTGGACTATGCGCATTTGTTTCTTCTATATTTACATTGCATTGTGTGTTTTCTTATTGTGCAAATGAACCGGAAATAAAACTCAAAGCGTTCTCGTTTGTTAGTTAACATTTCTTGGTGCAAGCTAAAAAGTGATGGGGACAAAATCTGCCATTTCAAAAAGTTTCCCCAGTGTAAATGACACCTATGCACGTTTCTGTTATTTTGGCCGCTACAACTTTAAGGTGTATAGGGCAGTTAATATATTAGAACACTGTAAGAAGTTAGTGTTAGTGTTTATATTTCAAATTTAGATGAAAAGGGCAAGTGTTTCTCATGTTTTGTAGTATCACAGAAAATGGAAATAAATTATAAAACTGAAAGTCTTTTGAAGAGAATTATAGCAAAAAAATAAAGTGTTATGAAACGTATTTCTAAAAAAAAAAGTACTTCCTTCATACATTCATTCATTGCACTCTGAATGTTGTAGAAAATTGGTTTACAGCAGTATTAGTACGCAACGTACAGTTGGTTGTTTACAATTCGTGCATACACCCTGAGAGCATCTGGCTTATGCGGCGGTGTCATCACTACCGTGTCACATCGCAGCACATGCAGAGCAAGTACAGCTGGTGTCAGGGGCATTATGAAGGCTAATTCCTGGCCAGCAGTCTAGACCCTGAAACCTGATGCGTTCTGGGTGAAGGGGGTGAAGGGATGGTGAGGGGTTTGTGTGCTCACTTGACACTGCTGAAGGAATGGCATGACCCCTCTGCTGAAGTCCTTCAATGCTGTCAAACTGAAATCTTAAGCCCTCAGGAAAGTTACTGTAGCCTCCTGTAGAGGCTCTAACACGGGAATCTGTGATGAAAATAGAAAATAGTTCCGCACAAGAGGCCAAAAATATGTCAAGATGACACTGACAAATGTTGTTTTGAATCTGGTTTATTGCTTCTCTAAAATCTCGTCTCCTCTCCTCTCCGCTCATTTCCCCCTTCCCCTTCCTCAGCCTCTACAGGTCCTGTTTGCTGGAGAGGCCACACACAGAAAATACTATTCCACTACCCATGGTGCTTTGCTGTCAGGACAGAGAGAGGCCACTCGTCTCATAGAGATGTACCAGGAATTGCACAGAGCTGAAACCACAAAGCCTAATATGTAAAATAAAACAAACCTCTGACTAGTGAAAAAAACAAAACTGTTAAGTTTTAAGCTTTTTATCTTGGTGATTAAGTTATACTTAAAAGCATAGCTCGGGCATTATTACATTGATAACAAATGAGTATTGTTTCTGTTGTACTGTAGATTAAAATCATGCTAAATTTTATTTGAGATGTACCTGTTCAGAAATTGCCAATGGTGCTGTCATTTCCTGTCTTTATCATTCTGTCATCATGTTTTTGTAATCAGTAATTTAATGTTTATAATAACAGCATCTGTAATTTAACTTGGTTTTGTAAGTGCCTTCTGTACGTAACGTTATATTTAAAAAAATAATGGAAATACTCAAATTTGAAAGTTTTAACAAAATAAAAGTTCTATCATCATCCAACAGACCAGTTTAGTCTTCTTAATTTATTAGAATATTAAACACACTAGTGGTAGCCATCAGATATGTCCTCTTCATCCACTTCTCTCCTCGTGGATATTTTCCAGTAAAGTCATACCACAGGCAAGAGCTGTTTCCGTACTGTCACCATTTTGGTATCCTTTTAAATCTACGAGAGAAAGGCAGAAAATGAGTGCACATGGAAAGAAAAGAAAAGGCTTCACAGCCATAAATCTGTGCCAAAGTGACAGATGGTGTTAGAACAGACCTCAACCCAGTCCTCACTTCTGTTGGACAACAGCGTTAATCCTCATCTTCAGTGAAAAACACAATCAGAGGCTGAAAAGAACTGGGAAGGTTTTAATTAGTAACAGAAAACAAATCAGTTTTACAATCCTGTATTTCCTCCACACTTATTAGCAACCTATTTCAGAGTTATATTTTTTATAAGAAACTGGGTTTCCTCATCTAGATATGTATGTTTTACATTTTCACAATATAGTTCTCAAATTAGTCTGAATAAAGAGGAAATCAATCATTTTGGTGGCTTAGACTATATTTGTCATGCGATTGTGGCAAAGTACAGAAAATCTTGACATTTTCTGCACATTGTCCTACAGTTACCATATAAAATTAGTGCATTTTGGTTTCACTGTCCTATAGTGCTTCTCTGGAGAGTTCACTCCCATAACATAGCTGGACTTGCAACAGACATTTTTTTTTAAAGAATGGCAAAGCATCTTGTAAGAGGACAGAATAAGGGATCTATAAATACCAAGGAGCATCAGATGGTGACTTGGTGGATGAGAAGGAACAGACAGTTCCACTGTGAGAATGACATGCCAATATTTAGAGACAGTTTTTCCTCATCTCACTTTAAAAAAAGTCTACTGATAAAGAGGCAACCAACGCTGTAAAGCAACTTGTGTAATTTTGTGTAAAGCCCCTGCACACGCAGGTATTTTCACTTATTTGCCTTATTAGACCTCTTCTCAGGTTTGTGTGGGTGTGCGCAGAGCTGGCTGATTGAAATCTCATCATTCTCCTGTTAGTTAGTTAGTTGCACCTGTTAAAATAGAGCAACTTAATGTTGCTACAGCCACATTAGCCATCAGTTGTCAGTCAAATCCTCCCTACATACTGATGCTAAGGTTTTGACTATGTAGTGTATTCACAGTAGAACGTTCACAAAATGAAGTATACTGAAATCAGACACGTCTAAAGACGTGCACTTCTAGATATTATACCATCACTTGGATGACAGAATCTTCACACAGGCTTTGAAATAAATAATTGAATTTACAAATAAATGTATCAATACAGTTATTAAAGACTCTTCTAAAGGATTCCCCTTTTACTTTTCCATTTGCCTAGGTTTTAGGTGCTCTCTGAAAGCCTTGCTGTGGCAAAGCTTTGGTAATCCCCTGTAAGATGTAACAAGAGCTTCATCTCCTACTTCTGACACCACAAAGTGTCAAGGGCACAGGAACAGGCGAGCCTGCCAACAGTCTTCATCTCATAGCCGATCAGAGCTCATGTTACATTTCATGGCAGATTTGCATGGTTTCGCAGAGTCCCCCCCCCATTAGCTCTGAGTGAAGACACGAAAACAGCTGTGCCTCATTAGGACAAGACAAAGTTAATAATTAATACTGTACTTGTTATGACTAACATATTGAACATGCGATTAAATTCCAGCAGACATGGAGCAACATTAGCTTCAACTCTGGGTGACGTTTATGGCCACCTGATTAATGCAAGTCCAACATTTTCTCCTCTACTTCTTACTAACTTTTGACTAAAATATTCTATTCAATTAAATTTTATTTCTATAGCACCATATCATAACAAAGTTATCTCAGGGCACTCTTTCATATAGAGCAGGTCTAGACCGACTCGTTATTTACAGAGACCCAACAATTCCCACCATGAGCAGCGCTAGGTGACAGTGGCAAGGAAAAACAAAATCTTTTTAAAAGGCAGAAGAGGAGAGCAGGAGGAAAGCAAACACAGCAGCACAGTACAGATCCACATAGACATGTAAAGCAACAGCAGTGGTAATTGTATTGATGTTAACAGTATTAAAAATAATAGTAGTAGCACTATAATAATATTAATACTAATAATAAGAGCAATAACAATAATAGCAGCAGCAAATATAAAATCTGGGTCTTTGGCTGCTAAACGTGCGTCTTCTTTACTTTGTCTGCCATTTGGTGCTGGGTGGCATCATCATTAGAGTGGCATTACCAAAACATCTGCTGGAAGCTGCTGCAGAAACTGGGGTTGCGCAGTATTTGCGAGCCATGGAAGCAAAAGCAATGAGCTAAAAGAGGCTAAAAACTGCATAGAGCTGCAGACTTTGTCATATCACTGTGAGAGAGCCCTTTCAAATTACACCTCAACATTTGAGTCATTGTTAATATGAAGATATTGATTAGCGGAGCTGTAAAACATTGTCTTTTCATTGAGAAAGGTTGGAGGGGGTTGTTGTGCATTGTGTGTACAAGGCTTTAAAACTGAAACCTTGTTTTCTGTGGGCAGTGTTCTCACCCTCCTCCTCCTCCTTCATTCAGACAGTTGGAAAGCAGAGAGGGAAACGCGGGGACAAAGTTCTGGCAGGAGTCCCGGTTCAGCTGGGGGAACACAAGAGACCGCAGCGGAGGACTTAACCATTCAACTACAGTTATCACCGGTAGGTAAAGTCATCTGTTATTCCACTGTTTGTCTTTTTAAAACAAATCAGGTCTTGATGGTGCTTTCAGGTGGTCCTTGTCAATTTACAAAGTTATAGATTTATGCGTTTACTGTGAGAAAGTTGCACTTAACGATCAGTGGCAATCCCATGATACAGTTTACAAGTTATAATTTATAAGTCTTAATTATGAACAAATCATTTAAAAATCCATTGTTTACACCTGTAAATGATTGATTATTCATTATATTATTATTTCAAGACAATGTGCTGAAAGACATATGGTTCTGGATAAATCCACAGATCTCACTGAACTGGTGTTATTGGCACCTTAATCACAATCTACAATACCTTTTCAAATCATTTCTAAAAGTAACAAAGCACGAGCAAATACAATTTAAAGCATTTTTATTGATGACAACCAATGAGTGAAAATGAGTAGTAAAACATTTCTATCTATTGCAGTCATCATAGAAGGCTGATCATCTTTTGGGAAAGTTTGTTCAGGGACGGAATCCTTTTCTGTCCTTGTAACAACATGGATGAAGTTCATGGATAAATTGGCATAACCGTCGATGGCAGTCAAAACTTAAATAGTACAAAGACAAACTGCACACTTAACTGCCCAAATAAGTGTTGAGGTAATGTGTAAAATACTATTCAGATGAATGGGCAGAGTACAATCATTCATACATAAAATATGTACAGAGGGTTACACAAACACTCAGACAGTTTTTCCAATTGCACAGTATGATACATGGATGTAACCGCAACAGAGGAGGAATCAGACTTGATTTGAAATAAACATGTGGCTGAGGAAGCACATCGGTTTATAAGTGATGCTTCAGTTTTTGAATCAAAATAAATTAGAAATGATTCTGCTTTATATTTGGAGAGGCAGAGAATGGAGATGTAGGCCAAAAAGAAAAAGATTCTGGCGTACTTGGCACCTCAAATCTGCAGTTTCAAAGCATACAGGCTCTGTTACATCTTCAGCAGGTCCATTTTCACGATAAAGCAAATAAGCTGTTCGTATGAGCGTGAAGTCTACAGTATAATGCAAAGCAGTAACAGATACAAATAAGGTCATATTGGCAATTAACCTAAAAAGCGCTTGAATGCAGTTGAATCCGTTTCCATCTTTAACATCCCAACCAATGAGATATGAGTTGAGTTGCAGTGAGAGAAAAAGAGGCTAACTGTATGTCTGTTCAGTTATAGAAGTTCATTTTTCGTCGCTCCATTTCCAAAATCTTCTTTCCATGAAACCGAACAGCAAACAGTCGGTTTCACACCACAGAAACAGAAAACGCCGCAAGGCATCCCGCCGACAGAAACCAGTGTCGTTTCTGACTAAAATGTTGAC
The DNA here is from genome assembly GCA_036023855.1 of Gadopsis marmoratus. NCBI lineage: Eukaryota > Metazoa > Chordata > Actinopteri > Centrarchiformes > Percichthyidae > Gadopsis > Gadopsis marmoratus. The sequence continues at coordinate 24,760 of JAVQJF010011829.1, forward strand.
AGACGGGCCGATAAATGTGTTCAGGAAAAAAAGTGCATCATATTTTGTCAAATACTGAGAAATAGCTCAACATTAAAAACGACACTCTTATAATAAACATCTGAAGAGTCTTTTTTTTTTCTCACTAGTGCAACAACAGACTGGATCAAATGAAGAGAAACGTTATTAACCTGCAGGCAATCAAAGCTCTTTAAACATCTAATAATTTTTCTTGTCACAGTAGCAGAACAGTTAAGAAGGCAACTTAATGATTGATGCTTGAACACAAACATGCCAACATTATACACATCGCTCATTTTTTTTATAGAAATAAATAGCTGAATTATCATCTTTATCCTCTTCTTAAATAATTTCCATCTCTATATGACTCTGATGCACATTTAATATAAAGTATCTAATACACAACTGCAATTTCAACACTACTGTTATACATAATATAATTCTCTATGTTTATCTTTCATTCAACTTTGGAGAAAATGCTTACAGAATGAAGATCTGTAAACGGCAATCTTTCCCACTCATAAGCATAAGTAGACCTTAATATTATAGAACATCAAATGTTGGTCCTTTTTTTCCACCTTGTTTTTGTTGTTTTTATACAAACATTATGTACAGAGTAGCTGATAGCGAAGGCAGGATTGTCTGAAACTCAAAATCAACAAGTGCTTTGTGTTTTTCTCTATTGTGTCAGAAAAGTTTTACACCTTCCCCACAAACATTCTTTCCTTCAATGAAACCGAGCGCGCAATCAGTACCAGTGTAGGATAATAATAAGCAGTACTGGAAGAACATGAATCCACAACTGTTGCTCACATATTGACCTGGAACATCATCACTACAATATGCAGCTATACAAGTCCTCTTTTGAATATCAAGCAGAGAGTTTTTGAATTTTAAACAGCCCACAAGACAAATGCCTGCTCTGCATTCCTGGGAACTGTCACCTTTTGCTACACACTCCGCCCACGAATGTTACGGCGTGTTGTAGAGACGGGGCTCCTTGTTGCCTTGTGACGATTGAGGTGTGCCAGGTAAAATGAACAGCCTACGTTAAACATGCCGCAGGGGAAGGGACGTGATGTTGTTGCGTGTGAAAACATTTTTAAACCAGTTTTGAAACGGTGTGCACGATTTCTTTAAAATCAATGTGATTGTAAGTGTCTAATAGGAGCTCTGTTTAAAGGCGTACTCGGGCGATTTAGTATTGCACTTTCATAATGTTCGGGGACTCTCAAGAGAGCGATTAAAAAAAAAAAAATGCAGAATAGGCATATAAATCCTGAATTTTGGTCCCTAGTATGTGTCAAGCTCCAAACATTCTGGATCTTACCATAAATAGTCTTTCCTTTAGACCCTTTAGTAAATGCTTTTTTTTACATATTTTTCTAGCTGCATGCCCCCAGCTTCTAATGCAGGTTTCTGTGTTCTGAGCATTGAGGGTTATTTCTTTTCTCAGGCTTGACAACGCTCCTCCAGAGCCACAGAATACACTATACAGTACATCTGTTTTCACAGGCTGAGTAGTATGCCTTACAAACTGATCTTGATGTGTAAAATGTTTGGAACTCTCCTTTAAGATATCTGCAGCACTGAGGAGTGCACACTAAGTGGTCACCACAGTAAGTATTGCTACTCATACTTCATGAGAATGTCTGCCACGTATGCTAAACTTAGCTGTAGCCATAAATTGCACCAAATCAAATTCCTAATTTGCAGGTACTGATGCTGAGGACCTGATCCCTTGGTTTTGAGTTCTGAAAAATAGTCAAGGTGACACGTGGTCCTCGCTGCAAAGAGTCACATCACACCAGCTGGCCGTTAGCTGTGTATGTGCTTGGGAAAACCAGCAGAGGGAGCTAGAGGATGTCAGCTGAAAAAACACAAATAAGTATATAGTTCAGGGCTTCAGCCATGACAAGCACTTTTACAGTAAAAGGAATGGCACTGTTTAGTATGATAAAGTATGAAACTCACATCACATATAAACACTTGTGTACACCTGGAGACCATGTTCCATATTAAACACAACACCCTTATGTTCAGTAAGAGCTGCTTACACTCAGATCAAACACCAATATTGTTACTTTTGACTAAAACTTTTGCCTTACATGGTCCCTCTTCCCACATTAATGGCACATTGGAATGAGGACAGACACGGTTACAAATGGCACCGGTTTTTAAGATAAATGCATCATGGGTCATCTTCCAGCCTTGTTAAAGAGTAGCATCAGATACTGCATCCTGTTCTCCCAGACGAACAGGTCGAGATACTACAACCATCGAAAAACACAGAGTCCAGGCTTGTGGCACGATGCTGTTCACATGAGGAAGCAGAGGATGGTAGAGGAGGCTAAACGCACTGCTGCCGTGCAGAAGACTGTCATGTTCTGCATGTTACAGGGAGTGCTGTCCTTGCTGTCTCCACTGTGCCTGGTGCTGGCGCAGCATGTTTATGTTCTGGGTGGAAGCAGTAAGGGTGGAAGGTTGTCCAGTTTAAACACAGAGGTGCAGGGCAGGCAGGATGAAAACCATTTATTAACTCCTCGTCTGAATGCATTTGCACATCCGCACACACGCAAACATAAAGCTCCTGTCTCAAGACTTTTAACCTTTAACTTCTGTGGAACGTATCTATGCTTTATAATGTGCTCCTGCCCACAAGATATTGGTGTTGAAGGTAGTCTCAAGTATACGTCAAGCATTATGTGGATGCAGACATATAAATACAGCGCTGTCACCTGGATCCAGGCGTTTTAAGAAAGGGATCTGGCTCTGAGCGGCAACACGATCTGTTTTTACAGTGAGATCAAAAGATGACTGAGAAAGAGGACAGTTTTGTTGGGTTATTTGAGTCTGTAAAGTTTAAGATAGGCCCTTCATGTGATATTTAGTGCCACTGTTAGTCCAAATGAGCCTCCTGACTGGTTTTCAGTCATAACCAACATAAAGGAGATGTTGATTTCCCCTGGGATAGTGAATGGGTTTTTCTGTTTGAAGTTTGTACGCGTGAACTATGCACATTGAGCCTCGGCCCTGGTTCATCATGGCGATCTTCTGTTGTTTCTGTTGGTGCTGCAGACGTACTGAACCCCGTGGAGTAGTGGGCTCAAAACAGCTGGGTCTTTTTGATTGACTGGAGCCAAGATGGCGCCTCTCCAAGACTCAAAGAATCTGCACAAAAGATGTTAGCAGAGACTGTCTGCTTTCACATGCAGGATTTTGGAGAAGCCAGGCCTCTTCTTCAGAGCCTGAAAGAAAAAGGAGGAAGGGATACCAGAATCTAATTCCGTCAAAGGCAACCTCTGATTTTTTCTTAATATCTCATTGTCAAAATGCACCATTTCCCACAGTTGTCTTAATGCCTTTATGTTTTCTTCCATTACCTGTAAGTGTGTAAAATACCTGATGTATGACAGAAAGCTATATAAAAACTTTAAAGCATTTAGGTGCAGCAGGCTAAGGATGACTGTCTTGCTTCATAAGCTTCACCTCTACAGAACTCGCTTCAAAAATGGATGATTAAACAGGAGAGGAGAACATTGGCTATCTTTTTCACGGCAAACATAAAAAATGGGGATAAAAATAAAACATAGCTGTTTGCAGCTTTTGGAGAGGTTACCTAACTGCTGTGAGCAACCCCACCATCTTGAGTGTAACATCCAAGAAGAACAAACTGACTCATAAAAACAAAACCTAAATAAAAACCTGGGATTTCACAGCTTTTATACATCTGTTCGTGTGTGGCCAGCCATAAGAATGACCCGAGCCTCTCACAGAGCATCCACGACCAGCCATCACTGGGACTTCAAGGACTGAGTCATGTTTAAATGGTGTGCAGTTGTATAAAATGTAAAAATAGATGCGTTTCATCCTCTGAACAGCAATCGGACAAGCTGTTAGTCATGAGCATACAATGGTGCAAAACTAAAAGGACATGTTTGCTGAATAAAGAAACACCTCTGTTAACAAAGCTAGCCTCATTGTTAGCCATTACCTTTGCAAAGTTGAAAACACTCGACGGATGGCAGAGTAGTTATGCAGTAACAGTGTGCAGCACTGAGGGAAAACTCATGTGGTGACCAAAACAATATGTTTCATCCTCTTGTGCATCCTAAATGTGCACACAAAATATAATTTGTTTATGTGCTTACAACAGAAGTTCTGCCTGATTGTGGCATTAGAAGAAAGGTCATAAGTTATCAATAGGATTCCTCCTCATGGAAGCTTGTATGTGCAAAGCAGTTTTCTCCACATGCATGTGTACTGGCTGAGGGCATGTGCTCCATGTCTCGATTTTGTCTGCGAGGTGTACATGTCTGCCAACTGAAAAGTGCGTGTGATAGTGTTAAAGAGAGACACAGAGGTGTTGTTACCTGCAGCTTGTTAACCATCTCGTCAAACAGTTTTCTGGCTTCAGGGCTGTTGGGGTCCTCAAAGTAGTCTTCTATACCAATCTGAACCACGATGGACTTCAGGTTGCGGCAAACGCCTGCATGAGTGGAAGGAGGATTTAGGCAGCATTCATTATTTGGGAGCTCAACAGGGTGTTCTCATAATAAACTTGTACTTATAGCTGTGAAAAGTAAGTGCACTCTAGTTTTCTTTTTCCGATGTATCCATTCTTAAATAACCATGATATAAACCTTAACCTACATTGTTTCAGTATCCTACTCAACATAGTTTCAGACCGTAGTTGGGACAGCAGTATTCAGACTCACTGTTGAAGTGGAGCAGGGCTTTCGGGGTGACTGGTGTGGAGGTGAGCACCAGCATCTCTAGGCCTTTCAAGCCCTCTCTGCAAACCTCTGCTGCCACCTCCTGGTTGATCTCACTCACATGATCCAACTCCAGCACCTGCAGGCGCATGCAGTTCCTCGCTGGGTGGTGGTGGTGGGGTGAATGGAAGTAAGGAAATGTAGAGATGGGGAGGATAAGTAGTAAATAAAGGCTCATTTAAGGTCTCAATCAATAGTGCTTAAAATGCATATATGAATAGATTTACTTAAGTGTGAAAAAAAGACTGGTTAAATATATGTGCTGTCCTAGTTTATGTTCTAATATGACAAAACAACAACAATAATAATACAGTTTAATCATCTTACCACAAATGTTACTTCTGTCCCATAGTCATCATTTAAAAAGACATGTATTTGAATACTTCATAAATATCATGAATAATTTATTTTCATGTTGTAGGTAAAATGACTGAACGCAGATATTTACCCAGAGAGGCCAGCCCCTGAATGCCACATCCAGCCCCACCCACACCGAGAGCACGGAGGTGTGGCCAACATCTTCCAATCGTCTGCAGGCATCGGTTACTGAAACGAGCAGGCTGTTGGCTAAAAGAGACAAAATACGGGCCATGTTAATTCATCCAATAACCCATAACACTGATATCGTGGCAGATAGATTATTTGGTATTAACGAAACGTTACAGAGCTGCAGTATATTTCTCTATTACCATGGGTGCAGTGGCGCCACCTGTAGGGAGATGATGTCTCTACAACCTGCTCCAAGGGCCCAAATCACCTCCTGGCCAACTGGATCTGTGGCACTCCTGGGACGCAATAAGTGCAGAAAATCTGCGTTGATATTACACAGCATGAAACTGAGTGCAGTCTTATGGCCTCATTAAAGCAAAGTCAGTGGGGTGAAACTGAAATATTTGTACATGATGCAGCGAACAGGGTGCAAATTGACAAGAGTGATGGGACCTGGGTACATGGGTCTGTCTACCTGTAGGTTACAGCCTGCAGAGCTCGGCAGTAGCAGCTAGCCAGCCAAAGGGAGCGATCGGTCAGCAGGTTGGGGCAGTGCGAAATCTTCAATATCAGCAGGTTACTTCCTGTGGCCTTTAACAACGACTCCAGACCTTCCTCCAGACAGCCACTTAGACGGAAACGTATGGGAAGGTCAACAAAACGAGACTGACAGAGGCAGAGCACAGGAAGCAATTCTCTTGTCCTTCAGAACAGCACTTCTACCATTTAAAGCACACAGCACAGAGTTCCTGCAATGTCTGCAGCAATATTTTCGGGAAGCAGCATGTCTATGCACTCTCCGCACAGTTTAAGGGCAGCTTCAACCTGCAATACGCTCCGTCTCCTTTACACAAACAACTTCACTTTTTCCACTCACATCAAACTTCTACTTGTCTTCTCTCAGGAAATGGGAACCGATATCTCATCAATCACAGTTTGAGGAGTCACTTAGGAAGTCACTCAGTTCAATAGTTTGCAAAGCAACATGCTCATCAAAGCCAAAATAATATACAATGCAGTAATGAGATCAGGTTGGTTTTTATTTCAGCTGTAACTTCTTGTGTATATCTGCGTCTGTGTCTTACCGTGTGCTTTTAAGGTAGTCCTCCTTGGTTTCTTTCTTGCCCCGCTGTCTTGGTTTGAGGTTTTGCAGGATGAGGGAGTGTGTCTGAGTGCACCACTGAGACAATATGCTCAGGAACTATGGGAGAGAGATGGAGATCAGTGAAAATCACACAGCAAAGACAACGCAGCTAAATGCACCACATGCTACCGCTTTGATAATGCTACTGACTAGTGGCCGCATACAGAATCTAAAAGGTTCACTATGCACCTTGGAAGAAATGCGAGCATTCTCCAGCAGCAGTCTGGTCCACACAGCCGGGTGACGAGCCACAAACTTCCAGTCGCGGCAGACCTCAGCAGCTCTCAGCAGGGTTTTAGTATCCAGGTAGGTGAAGATACAGAAGAGAGCTGCACGCATCTTGAGGATCTCTGGACTGATCACCTCGTTGGATTTGGACGGGCTCTTTTCATGACGGCATGGCTTGTAGACCCCATCAGACCGACCTGTGGGGAGAAAATAACTTTGAAGTCTTTAACAGTGTGGTTTGGTACAAGTTAAAACAAAGGGACTATTTTGTGACTAAACTTTAGACTTTCAGTTTTCATGGATTTATTACAATTTTGGAATACCAGACGGCTTTGAAGGTAGGGAGGAACCAAGTATTGTACCTTAATTATTTTAATGAGCTTAAGTTCTTTTTTAAAATCATCACAATGGCAGACAAAACAAAAGTCTAATCTATTGAACATATTCACATTCATGTAACATTTCATACTACTAGCAGAAGTCTAAAGTCCGACAGGTGGAACAGAGGCTGGTAAAAGGATAAAATTATGTAAAATTAAAGGTTAAAAAGGTTAAAATCCTTATCATTGGCCCCGGTCCATCTACACAGACGAATCCAGTTTTTACTTGGTCCACTATCTAAAAATATTAGTTCTATTAGAAACCCAAGTTTCATTCTGGCCTCAATAATGAATTTCATCAAGTCTCAGGAATATTTATTCAATTTTGAGTTTTAAGGATACTGAATCCATAGTGCATGCTTTAACTGCAACGGCCTTTTAACTGGTATGAATCAGAAAAGTATTCACAGACTCCAAATTTTGCAGAATATACATACTGTATTACTCCACTTTAAATGTCCAAACCCTGGATTCCAATGCATTTTAGAAGGGATCTTTAAGATCCTACTCATTACTTTTAGCACTTCATGGCTTGGCCCCAGATTATATCTCTTATTTTACTTTCTATTTATAAATCTGCATGCAGCCTGAGGTCCTCAGGCAGAAACATGTTGGCTGTTTCTAGTTTCCCTACTAAGACTAAAGGGGGCTGGATATCTGTCCAAATGTTTTTTTTTTTTATTTTTTAAATTGAATTTTGTTCTTGCTATTTCACTTAATTTGTTACTGTTCACTTGATTGTTCTTATTGTTTTAGATTTGTTTTTGTAATCCAGATCCCAATCATTGATTTTGATAACTGTTAAATACAAAAAACGTATGATAATTATGATCATCATTAGCCCTACATAAAAAAATAGACCAAATAAACTTTACTCAGTGACTCATGGTCTTTATTTTACTGCTATTACTGTAGACATGCCGATGCTAAAACTGTCACATGGTGGCGCCAACCTTCAACAAGACACTAAATGAGATTACATAACTTTTTTTTTTCTTCTTTTCATCTTTTCATGCTCTCTATTGCTATCTATTGGCTGATACCATGTATCCAATCCAAGCCCGTTTTATCCCTCCCAGCAAGATTGCTCCTAGATGACTCATTTTATCTTTGGCCTTGGAAGGCGTCTGCTCGAAACCATCAGGGCTATGAACCATTACTTACACTCTTACGCTCTCTTCCTCTTTCTCCCTCTCTCTCACACACACACACACACACACACACACACCACCTACACTTAAGACTGCCAAATGAACTAAAAAAGCCAAGCTGTGTGTTACATGCTGAGAGAAAACTTGCACGCTTGTAGAGACATACCATCTGATAAAACCTGGCAGAGACTCTCCCAATGAGGAGAACTACGTCAGAGCAGAGGAACGCCAGCAACATGTCAGGTGTTAGGTGAGAAAAACCTTTGAGTTAACGGGGCAGTCATAGCAGTTCATGTGAATTTCTCATAGGGCTCTGGCCCCGGTTTGCCCCTTCCCAGACTGCCTCAGTCCACCTGGTATTTAGAAGAAACCCGACAGCAGGTGGAGAAAAATGGAGGGCAACAGCAGTGAGTTTAAGAATCTTGGCAGGGTGGGAAGTTAACAGAGCGATGTACAATCTGTGGTGGATCTGAAGAAATGTGTGGGCGTGATTGGCGGTCTGACTTGGCTCACTCGTAGAAGCAAAGCTTAGTATAAGACGAGGAACTGAGATGATACAGCGAGCAACCAGTGCTCTCGCAAGTGTGTTCAATGTCTACCAAAGACACAGACACACAAAGATAAGTGTATAGCTACAACAGCAATGAATGACTTGGTTTACTCATCTATAGCACATAGTGCTGGTAAACAAAATAGTGTAAACACCTCATAAAAAATAAAGGACTTTAGCTGGTTAAATCACAATTAAAATCACTGCTGCAACCCTGTTGGACGCCAATAGGTTGCATCCTAATTATCAGGACATACGCCCTGACCTGTATATGTCCATCTTCTCCCCGAACGTTAGAAATTTTAGTTTGTTTCATTGATAACATTTTAATACAAAACCAAGAACACTTAAACATATAATGATGCAGGTACAGAGCGACACGAGACCTTCCTTTACATGCATCGAGCCACATTCAAATTAAAGTTAAATCTCTGCTGTTGATTCATTTCTTTACTGCACTTTTGTTGTCTTTATTAGACGTGGAGTAACTTATCGATGCACTGTGTGTCAGGACTATTATTGTTTTATCTTGATTTTTTTCAAAGTAATTGTTCTTGTTTAGTCATTTTTTTCCCCATTTGCTGTGTTTTTAAACATTGTTCTAATACATTTCTTTGCCTAATGTAATTCGCTTTTAATTGCCTCCGAGTTTGAAAGATATACTATATATAGCTATACTAATAAACCTAAAGAGTAGCGCAAAAAAAAGGTTCTAAAAATCAAAAATTCAAACATTTGACTTTTTGCATATACTGATTACAATTAACTTGATTATCAGCAGTTATCATGTTTTCCCCTTCATGTTGGTTAGTATCAGCTCGATACACATTAAATCATTTTTCAGATTGATGCACCTGCAATTCGGACACATACAGGATGGTTTTGGCCTCTTTGAAGCTCTTTCATAATGCTTTAAAAGTCACAGAGAGCTGACTGACATTTTTAACAGCTGACAAGTTACAAAAATCACAAGTTTGTCTCAGAGGGCTGTAAGGCACACTGCACCCTCTATCTTTAGACCAATGATTTGGATAAGGAAAACCTCCAAAAAACATTTGTGGCAGTGTTTGTGAATGTGATTAAGATACTTCAGAGTCTAAGTCATTTGTCACAAGGTGTTTACATTGTTGTGTCTGCACACTGCAGCAGATATGGGGTATCTTTCCTCCCACGTTTACCATATATGCTCATTGCTGATCCAAACGCAGCTTGTAGAAAGAGGTTTTGTCATTGGCACAGCTCCAGCAACATTCCAGCGACTGCAACTCAACCTGACCTAGATCCACATCAGTCACTGCTCTCGTGGGAGGCATTTTAAGGCCTTTATTCTGTGAATCTTGGCTCCCATTTCTCTGAGCTGCTGGCTGGATGTTCGATTGGAGAGTGTGTGTAAATGTGTACACATTTCTAAGAACAACTTCCCAGGGAGCCATTACCTGTGTTGGGCCGATATCCTGCCCTGCTGTGGTGAGGATAGGGTGCAGCAGACTGCTGGACTTCAGCCACAGCTCTCCTCTCTTGTTCCCACATCTCCACCTCAGACTCGGTGGTCCGGGAGCCCACATCTGACACGTCTCCTTCCTCGCCTTCAGTGCTGTTCCTGTAAGGTCGCCGCTGCCAGTTTTGGATAGCTTGTTTGCGAAGACCCCAGTTCCTGGATCCACCACCGCCACATCCAGGGGAGCGCTCGTAACCCCCCTCACCCAGCCGGCACTGCATGTGATAGTACTGAGCCTCGGGACACTCCTCCATGGGATGCATTTCCACGCTGTCACTGTCGTAACCGCCAGAGCCCTGTGAGACGGACTTGATCCGCCCTGATGCTCTGCAGCAAAAGAGAAGGAAGAGTCTATAAAAGATGACTGCATTTAAAACCAGGATACTCAAACACATAGATGGTCCATCCCACATCTAATAACACGCCATACACAATTATTCAGAATACAGGAATAATTGCAATAATGAGAATCAGCAACAGAACATAATAAAAACATAATCAACAAAGGTTTTATAGGAACAGTTCACAAATTATTGAACTCGATCGGCTCAATCGTGCCGTGCCACCATCGATAATTTAGATAGCAACACACATGTTTACCCCTTTACTCTAATACATTTTCATCACTAGATGGACAGATATTTGTATGTTATCTCATGTTTGTCATTTTGATTATCATGTCATGTTTTTGTTTGAGACGTAAATTCAAATCTAATTATGCATTAAGATTTCCACTTGATGCTTAGAGAAGATGAAACTTATTATCAACAGCAGATGCTGAACTTAAGTATGATAATCTAATGGCACACTCACACTCAAAGGTAGTGTCATTACACCTGCTCTGAATTCTTTGGTGACCTGTTCATTTGATTCTTCTGATTGTTTGTTTCTTCTGTGCGACTGACAAGGAACAGCTGAAATTCAGAGGATTTATTGTTGATCAAGAGCAGCTTTTGTACATACGTACTGCTACAGCACTTAAAATAACCTCTCAGCCAATACAAGTAATGAGCAGGTACAAATATCAGCCTCTAAAGTAGGTCATTTTTCTTTTTCTCCCATTTCTTCCTTCTCCCTCGCCTTTCTCTCAGCATAATATGAAGAGTGGAAGCATCTGCATTCATCACTTCAGGTATAAAAATGAAAGAGAATCACAGACGATACCACAGGTTCCACTTATCAGTACTTGCGAGGGAAAAGGATGAGCAGAAGATGAGATGCATGTTACGCCACATATCTGAATTGAGTTTATGTAAAACCAAAACAGTGCTGTGGGTTTATGGTTGCAACGATCTATACTGGGTCAGTGACAAAACTGATTCATTACTGTCGAACGAGCTGGTTGTAAAGCAGTAACCTGATAATAAAACGCTCTAATGTGTCAACATTAAATCAATATGAAAAAGTAGCTTTACACTTTTAAGAAGTTAAATTTGATGTCCTGACTCTCATGCAACTACGAAAGAACCGATGTGATGAAGTACATTTACAGCAGAATCTATTAAACAGCTTTTCTATGTTGTTTGGAACTGAATGGGGGCAGAGGAGCGTAAACAAATGATGATTTAGACATTTTAAGATGAAAATTCTCAAATCTTTTGATGAGATCCATAGCAAATCTCTTCCAATTACTATTACATTTAAAATATATCATCATTAAAGAGAAAAAAGCAAGCTGTCTGAGTCATTTGGTGTAAAATGGACACATGTAGACTAATGACTGTCGCACAAATATCTGGTGAGGTTAATATCAGTAAATCACAAACTGTTGCACACATGAGATTATGGCCTTTACTACATCTAGAGGCAAAAGCATCTTGATCGCCGACTAAGAGTTATTAATAACCAGAAGACAGAAGGAGGGTTGTTGTTGGGCCACTGTTTGTGTCGGGGTGTGTGTGTGTGTGTGTGTGTGTGTGTGTGTGTGTGTGTGTGTGTGTGTGTGTGTGTGTGTGTCTGTGTCTGTGTCTGTGTGTGTGTGTGTGTGTGTGTCGTGCCATCAGTGATTCAATGGGAAAGGCCTGACATGTTCTGTGTGACGTCACGTTAGGAAACGCACTCACATACCAACTGGGAGTGACAGTTGCGTTAGTCAGTTAGTATTATGGCACAGTCGTGTGTCTGAAATCTCCAGCAGGGACCCAAAAATACTACAGTCACACCTCATGCAGACAGACGTCCAACCTGCACCTCAGCGCTTCTTACAGAACAAGAGTCAGACTGAAAATAGGATCCATTTCATTGCATATCACAGTGTCCAATACTACACAGCATGAATATCGTAACGTGGATGTCCAAGTGTGAAACAACATGCAAGAGGAGGAGACGCACTATTCTCATTATACAAACTACGCCAGTGAAGCCGTTAGTGTGTAAGTATTTTAGGGCTGCAACTAATGATTATTTCATATATTTCATAGCATATTCATTCATTCATTCATTAACCAGACTGCTTATCCCAAAGGGTCGCAGGGGGGGGCTGGAGCCAATCCCAGCTAACATTGGGCGAGAGGCAGGGAAACACCCTGGACTGGTCGCCAGTCAAT
>JAVQJF010011838.1:0-18763 GCA_036023855.1 Gadopsis marmoratus
GTAACACGTTAAAAACCCCACCAATGTTACTATTTTTTTTTTTTTTTTTTTTTCCCCCCGTCACTTTACCCCCCCCCCCCCCCCCCCCCCCCCCCAAAATCTCACTCATCTGTTATCTACTCTTGTTTCTAGTTATTCTCACTGATGGACTCCAAGCCCCCAATCTCTCGGGCAAAGATGATCTCCATCACCAAATCGGCCATCAAAGCTATGAAAGTAAGAATGAGTTTACCATTCCTTTGGTTTGACAGTTACTTGTATATCTATTTGAGTGATATTCTCTATTTCTAAAATTGCATCCCTTATTTTTGAGCCTATATCTAGATGATAACATTATCACTTGCTTCTTTCTCTCAGCTTTACAAGCATGTGGTCCAGATTGTGGAGAAGTTTATCAAAAAGGTGAGACGACCCCGTCTAAATTCAGCCATTTCCCAGTTTCTCCTCACCAAACACAAATAAACTCACATCTGTTTTCTTTTCCTGCTCTCTCCAGTGTAAGCCCGAGTACAAGGTAGCAGGCCTGTATGTGGTGGATTCCATTGTTAGGCAGTCCAGACACCAGTTTGGATCAGACAAAGATGTGTTTGGCCCAAGGTTCACCAAAAACATTACAGGAACTTTTGAGAACCTCTGCCTTTGCCCAGTAGAAGACAGGGTAAGAAGAGAAAGAGTTGGAGAAAAGTGTTGTAGTCACAAATAGAGCCAAATTGATTGATAGATTTTGCCCCTTCTAAGGCTCTCACAAAGAAAGGCCCTCACCTAAATCAGCCTCGTTCACCTGTTTCCTTGCTTTCATATTTTCCTTTTGTAGAGTAAGATCGTGCGGGTGTTGAACTTGTGGCAGAAGAATGGAGTGTTCAAGATTGAGGTTATTCAGCCCCTCCTGGACATGGCAGCTGGCTCTAGCAGTGCTGCTGCACCCTACACAGGCACAGATGAGCCAGGTAATTTGTGTTTGTTTGTACCCAGAAGGCAGATTGACGTGTGATTTTTGTTAGTCCAGTATATTGTTTTTAAATTCAGTTCTACAGACACAACTTTAAAGATTACATTTTAAAGAAGTAAAAAAAATAAAAAATGAAAATTTGCTTAGTGGAGAAATATGTAATGTGATAATAAAGTAGCTTAAAAACAATGTAATTTTGATATGCTGGTGTTTGAAGGAATCTGTGTGCTGCCCGTGCACATGTTCATGCTGTGTGCCTTTTGTCAGGTTCTTCCCCACCTCCAGCCAAAGAGCCAGTTACTGTGGTAACAGCAAACTCCACCACGACGTCCACTGCTCAGCTGCAAACCTCTGATGCCTTTGCTGCTGTGGCACAGCTTTTCCAGTCCTCACAGGGTCAGCAGGTGTGTATGTGTACTAGTGCAGACTGACATTAGCGTTCACCACAGTTAATTTTGCTTGTATTATCAGTACATGCACATCACTCAGACCGTCACTAATAACTCTTCTTTCATTCTCTGTCACTGGCATTTTTAGCTTCAGCAGATGCTCCAGAACTTTCAGCAGCAACCAGTGAAGCCGGACACCAACACTCAGCCTCCTCCTGTCCATACCGTTCAAACACAGGGCCAAAACGTCAGCGCTGGCCTGGGTATGGTCGCCCCGCAGCCTCCCCTGTCCGCGCAAGCCAACCAGCAGAAGACGGCCTTTGACAAGGTATTTTCAGATGTTGTCAACAGCTAAATGTACTATGAACAAAGATCAGGCACTGTTAACATTCTTTGTAGCACGGTGCTTGGAGTATAAGTAAATTAAGGGTGTACAAGCTCGTCCATGTTAAAAACAAAAAACAGCATAATTACATTAATAATTGATAAAAAAAATTGGACCCCAAGGTTGTTTATTGGTCAGTCATGGTACACACATGCAGAGAAGCAATGCTCAAACACACGCATACAGTCACATTCCACGTTGAAATTTATCCTCTGCCTTTAACCCATCCTGCCATCCTTCTTTTGAGAGGAGCTGGAGCAGTGGTCAGCCTTCTATGGCGACCGGGGACCAAGTCCAGTGCACATGCTATGTCCTGTCTTGGTCAGGGACAGGCAGGATAGCAACACACAACCGGGGGAAACTTAGGGTTCAGTGTCTTGCCCAGGGACACTGGAATCAGAACGCCAGCCCAAGGCCCCAATTCATTACCTGTCTGTCTTATAGAAATTGCTGGACCGATTTGACTATGATGATGAACCAGAGGTTGGGGAAGAAACAAAGAAGGATGAAATGTCATCACAGCCCTCCTTGTAAGCAGTTGATATATTATTTATTTATATATGTGCAGTATATACTACAGCAGCTCTGCAATGCCATGAAGTGGGAAGCTCTGATTGATTAAAAAAAAAAGTTTTAACTAAAAGCTGTGAAGCTGATGGGGTATTTTTATCATCACAGTATGCAGCAGCCTCCAGCCTTTCTACAGCACATGGATCACTTTAAACCGTCGATGATTAACATGTCACAAGACCTCTCACAGCAGGTAATAAATACAAACATTTGAAATTGCAAAAAGAACTTTGAACATTGAAATTATCTAATTCTTGAGTCTTTGAAAAATTGGTTATGTTATAACAATAATACATATAATATATACAGTACAGTACTTATTTATGGAAGGCAACACCTTACAATAAAATGTAGGTAGGGACAAATGTTTTTATGCCAAATTAAGTTTATATTTGGGAAACTCTGTTGTACATGCACACTATTTATTCCAGTTGTCTTTCTCAGGTTCCTCTCCCTCCTAATGGCCAGCTCCAGGCTTACGGTTTACTGCCAGGACAAAGCTTCCCAGTTATGATGCCTCCTATGGGCCATGCTTTGCCAGGGCAGCCCCTCCCTGGTTCTACTGGGCCTCCAGGCTTCCCAGGGCTCTACCCTCCCCACAATGCAGACCAACAACAGGTAGACTTAACAACAGTACAAATTATTTGCAAAATGTAGTCACGACGATAAAGTACATTTCCTCAAAATCTTCACATTTGCATTAAAATTGATATCTGATGCCGGAAATTTGGAAAACATCTTAATATGGCAAAGGTTTTATGAATAGCTGATGTGGACGATTAAGAACTATGATCTATTGTGTGATAATTTAAATGTATAATAGTTCGCATCAAATTATAATGTTTTTTCCAACCATATCAGGATTTGTCAATTGATATGGACCATTCATCTATGAGGGATGGCAGACATGGTCGACGGTCACACTCAGGCTCCAGGTATGTATCTGAAATGTTGTGTGTTGCGTCTCAGCGCTGCAATTTGTTCTTTAACATTTATTTAGTTTTATGCAGGTAAGCTGCTTATTTATGGCAAACAGTGTCGCACATCGGTGTGTTTTGTTTTTTTTTCTCCAGGTCTCCGAAGCGGAGGAGGTCACGGTCGAATTCCCGTACACGGCGATCCAGGCACAGGCGATCCCGCTCACGCTCAAGAGACCGGCGTCACAATTCCCCACGTGTTCGCTCGCAGGAGCGAAGGGAGAGGGATAAAGACAGAGAACGACGGCAGAAAGGCCTTCCGCCACCCAAAAACGAGACACTAAGCAGTGAGTCATAATCTATTTATGGTCATATTTATTTGAGTAGATAGACATGGGCCTGAAATGATCTGTTGGGTGTGTGCAATATGTTTTTAAGTATTGAGATGACATCACTTGAGTTTTTCAAATAATTTTATCCTCCCTTGGATTACAAGTATTGCATGTATTTGTATATATATATTCTTGTCCATGTTTTTTCTCTTTTTCAGTTTGTAGTACAACTCTCTGGGTGGGCCAGTTGGACAAGAGAACGCAGCAGCAGGATGTTGCCTGTTTACTGGAGGAGTTTGGGCAGATAGATTCCATCAATGTAAGTGGTCTTGTATAGATCAGTTACATTGATCCAGTGTTTCTAACATTGACATTTGCGCCTCCAAAGATTAAAAATACTGCTTTTTGTGTCCTTCTGTAACCTTAAAGTAAATTTGTCATGCTATATTTACCGTAGTGTTTTTCATGCAAGTTATTATATGGACAATTTATAGAAGATTAACTGTTTGAACCAAACCTTTTGAAAGGACCATAGTGCAATCAGGAGATTGAATACAGATTCAGCTAACTAAATGGAAATCACAATCTTCTTTTTTTTTCCCCCGCATCTGTCTGTCTTATTAAGATGATCCCTCCACGTGGTTGTGCATATATTGTCATGATACATAGACAGGATGCCTTCAGGGCTCTACAGAAACTTAGTAGAGGAACTCACAAAGTTAACCAGAAAGCCATCAAGGTGAGTGAGCACTGCAGATTTCTGCTTTGTAAGTCAATTCTAGAAATAAAAATAGAAAATCAGAGAAAATTGAGAATTTTATAACTGAATCAAGAGTTCTTTAATTTCTTGCCAGATTGCTTGGGCTTTGAACAAGGGCATAAAGGCGGAGTTTAAGCAGTACTGGGATGTGGAGCTGGGTGTCACCTACATACCTTGGTCCAAAATCAGAGAGGTTCAGTTGGAGGAGCTAAAAGAAGGAGGAGTACTGGATGTAGACACCTTATCACCAGGTAAAAAATATACGAAAACATTATGTCCAGTTTGTCTCGCAGTAAACAAGATCTTGCACAGAAAATGCTTCAAACCCAGTCTGGCAAGCATAATGCTGAATTCATCAATTAAAACCCTGCCTCTGATTTTATCATTTTGAAATATGCATCAGAAACAAGTTGATGTATAGTGTGTTCTGAATCGTGTCCGTCTTCTCCAGAGTGGAGTGGAGTGAGGAACACTCTTGACCTTCCAGAAGAACTCACCCACAACGGTCGTTCGGAGCCACAACAGCCGGAAGAGAGACAAGTATTACCTGTGGTGGCTGCAGCTGCTCCTCCTGCACAGGTAAAGAAACACAATGTCATCAGTATCTTAAACTCTTAGCATGAGAGATGTGTTGATCCATCCAAACGCTCAACTGAATATATCTTTCTCATTTGACATCTCCTGTAAATCCCTATAAATGTTTTCAGGTTCCTCCAATGCAGCAGCCAATCGTTGGTGTGGGTTCTCTCCAGCCTCCTGTCTTTCCTGGTCCCATAGGCATGCCTCCGCCTTCCTTCCCCCCAGGCGTCCCTCCTCCTCCTTTCATCAGACCTGGCTTCAACCCCATGCAGATGCCTCCAGGTAGCACCTCCTACAGCTGCCATCGAACCATTTCTCACAGGCTTTCATTCAGCTTCTCACAGCGCCCACTCTCGAATGAGGGTCGATTTCTCACCTGTAGTTCACTTAATTTGGTCCAAAAGATGCATTGTTACTGTTTAGTTTGTGTTCGCCCTGGCTTATGACAAATCGGAACCAAGAGCTGTACACATGAAGTCGTATGGACCGACGGGTAACTCATTCATTGGGCAGTTCTGGTGACGTCATCCTGCACCATCAGCTCATCATGGACCCACATGTGAAAATCAAGTTCCTGTGACTGAAAGCTATGATATGCAGCACTTTACTGCTCCTTATTGGGTTTATTTATGTTCTCTGGTGTCACAAAGAGAAGAAATAGTCAAGAGTAATGGTGAAAAGGTTGACAGGACTAAATAGAGGTGGCTCTACGTATGTATTATTCTGCGGGATGGATAGTGTATGATTTTGCTCACTATTTAATAAGAACTTGCAAAAACATAGACAACAACACACACCACTTAACTCTTTCAGTCTGATCATGGAAAAATTCCCTCGCTCGTGTTGGCACGCATATGTGTTACTATAGTTACCAAGTGAACTTGCATAAGTCTATATGAACATTATACGGTTGCTTCCTTGACAGTAAACTTTCAGCAGATTGATTTAATAGTTTAACTTTTGATATATGCCAATATGCTATATCTCTCATGAAGTTCTGTGGTTGTTCTGTTTTCTTTGCACCAGTCCACTTTTTCAGAGGTTTCCATACCAGTTTTATTGACAGTTTCCCCACCAGCCCAAACAAACTGAACCAAACAGACAGATGCATCAGCGTGTGCTTGAACCCAGTCAAACTCCTTTCTCCCCTCTTCTCCAAGGTTTTCCTCCTCCAGGTGCCATGCCTTTAGGTCCACCACCTCCTTCTAAAGTTGGAGTTGAAGACCCGCCTCTGGACCCAGCAGGTCTGGGCAACAGGAAAAATGATGAACTCCTATTAGAGGGACCCAACATCTTCAACAACCAGATGGGGCCTATGGGTCAGTCTGTCTTTCTCTCTGGACTTTTTACCAAAGACATTTGCTGTTTCTCATTCTGCCCTACTCCAAATGACCTTAAAGCACTATACTGTATCTAATAATAAAATCTCACCCAGAACCTCTAATGATTGATCCAATACGCAGACATTTAAATGACTAGTTTGACTATTCATTTGTATTTTTCAAATTAAAGTACAGTACCAATGGTAGGATTTGTTGTTTGTATTGTAAATTGTATATTTTGGTGCTTTTGAACAGTTAGGAATGTTGACTTAAAGTTAATGCTGTGTTTGTTTCTCCATCAGGTAACCAAGTAGGTGGACCTCCAGGTTCTCTCCCAGGGGGTCCTCCAGGTAACATCCAACCCCCTTCTGGTGGTCTTCTTGGTTCTCGGCCCGGTGTAATCCCACTCCAGCGTCCTCCGGTTCCTCCACCACCACACATGCAGCGTTTCCCTCCACCCCATGGGCCACGACCCCCTCACCCCAACATGCCACCTATGCCCCCACAGATGATGCCCAGAGGGCCACACCTTCAAATGATGCACCATGACTCCCCTCCACCAAAAGGAGGCTTTGGGATGCTCCCTCCCCACAGTATGAGGGCTCCTTTCCCGCCACATGGGCATGGCCCTCCTCCTCAAGGTCCTCCTCCTCCTTTTATCAGACCCGGGGGTCCTCGTTGCCTGGATGGGCCAGAAGAAATTGATGGCAGATCATTCAGGGGAGAGAGGCCTGGATTCAGGGACCGAGAGCCAGAGAGGGACAGAGACTGGGATCGAGATAGGGATAGAGAGAGGGACCGAGGTTTTGGAGGTGGAAGGCGTCCATTTGGTGATGGAGGGAGGGGAGGAGGTGTTGATAGAATGGATGGGAGGGACAGGCTCGGAGGCTGGCATGAAGATGGGGGAGATCAGCGGGGAGGAGGATGGGAGAGAGACAGAGATCGGGACAGAGACCGTGATCGAGACAGAGACAGACGGGACTGGAGGGAGAGGCGAAGCAGCCAGGATAACGACAGAGAACGAGGGAGGGGTGATGATGGGGAGAGGGAGCGAGGGAGAGGGGAGGGAGGAGAAAGAGGAAGGGGTGAAAGAGGGAAAGGAGTTGAAGGTAAAGAAAGGGACCGGCCAAGACGATCAGAGCGGCGGGAGAGGACCACACGGTGGGACAGAGATGATCGATTGGCAGAACTGGAAAACATGGACAAATTTCAGAACTCTAACAGCACAGAGAAACCTTGTTTGACTCCTGCGGTCACCATGGAAACCAGTAAAGAACCAAGTGTGGAAGCTTCTCAAAAGAATGCCGAATCTGAACTTTTAGCTCCGCCCCCAGAGGTAACTACTGCTGCAGAAGAGCCGATGCCCTCTGAGCCCTTACCTTTAGCTCAAAGTGAGCCCACAGAAACAAAACAGGAAGCAGCATCATAGACTGGCTCACTGCTCCTTCAGCCAGAGGCTGCTGCGAACCAATGAAACGTAGAAATTGTGTTTTTCATTATGATAACCAGCATCAACTCCTGGCAGATTAAATCTAAGTAGTCACAGTTTGTCAGTTGATAATTGACAGTTTCTGGGCAGTAACACATTTCTTGAAAACATCCATCTCCCACATATGTTGTCACACATATGACAGTGGTTGTTTTCAGACTTTATGAGTTATGGTCAAATCTGGCTTTACATCTGTGTCTCGAAACACATGACCACTTGTGGCTGTAGTTG
The DNA here is from genome assembly GCA_036023855.1 of Gadopsis marmoratus. NCBI lineage: Eukaryota > Metazoa > Chordata > Actinopteri > Centrarchiformes > Percichthyidae > Gadopsis > Gadopsis marmoratus. The sequence goes on from JAVQJF010011838.1 coordinate 7,924, forward strand.
ATTATTGGCTGTCAACTCTAGTTTCTCGCCTTCCTGTAAGTTGTAAGAATGAACGGTGTGCTTGCATGTTATCTTAGCTCGGTTCATCTGAGGTTAATCTGAGCTCAGCTTTTATGTTTTTACTGAAGTTGGTTTGCAGAAGGAGGAAACAAATTACACATTTATTTTTTACTTTATGGCCGCTTATGTGTGATAACATACACTCCTCAACAAAGTAAATATGTTCCTTTATCAAATATATTTTAAAATTTGCCTAAATGTCATGTCAAACACTGAATATCTTCTCAAAACAACCATGTAATTATAGAGGTGCCATTTCTTTTTCTTTGTTTTCATCTCATCTTGGGTTTCAGCTCAGATCACAGCCAGAAAGGCACAGCTTTGAGAGGACTATGGTGGCCTTAAAATCCAATCAAGTTATTTTTAGGTGTTTGAATGGAGAAGGGCATGTGATTTGAAACAAAGTAGGGAAGACATCCTTCTGGATGTTGGGGTAAATTACACTGAGAATCAGGCCTGGTACTTGGCTCACACAAAGTGCTGAGCTCTCCTCTTGATTATGTCCTCACTTTTCACCCTTTTATTTCAGGCAGAATAAAGATCAGTATTGTCTTCATTCTATCAGACACTTGGTTCAGTAACTGATGTGACACATGTACATTTACTGGCCAATACCCAATGTTCTAAATACCCAATACCCAAATAAATCCACTCTCAATACGTGGTTTTATTTAGAAAGTATGTATTCCATTAGTACTTAGCCTCTTACAAACATAGGACTGATTAGAAGCTGAGCTTTTTTCTGACTACCTTGGTAGTCATATTTTACTGATAACAGCAATTACACCTGATTTATTTGGGGGAAAAGTAAAACTGATTCTAATATTATTTAGGGAATCAATAATGCTTCACATTCTTTGATCATAATGTACTTATCCAGATGTCACTTTATAGCAAAGGTTGTTATGGAAATATTTAAATTCTTTGTTTGGTTTCAAAAGTATTGGATAAACACAAACCATCTTACAACTACAACTCGGTGGCAATTTTATTTTGCAGACTGATGGACCAAGAAGCATTTTGGATGAGATATTTCAACATAACTTACATAACAATGAAGAATGATAGAAAAGGTCCATTCCCGTGTATTGTGGTATATCTCCCTTGGAATTTTTTAAACAAAGAAAATTGGTGTTACATAAGTGGGGTTTGTTTTAGAAGTTTAAGTCATCTAGACATACAGGTTATTGGTATGCATAAATGAAGATGAGTACATCCATTTGCAAAAAAATTTGACAGCAACAGCTGTTCAAAAACTGATGGGGGAAAAAACCTCAAGTGTGGTTTCTGTTAATTATTTTGACAAGTCACCTTTTCAAAACTAGCATAAAAGTTAAGTGGAAGTAAAACAATGGAAATTCTACGACAGTCTTTGTTTTGCTGTCTAAATTTCACACCCTTGCCTAAATGTGCATATTTTTATTTTTTAGTAGAGCCTTTTGCAGATCCAACAGAGGAATATCCAACACGAAGTTTATTCTAAACGTTTTGTGCCCCACAAACAAATGTGCAACAATTCAGCTGCCAGCTTGGAGTTTTGAGCATTGTGTATAAACTCAAATTAGCAGGAAGTCTCCATTTGCTTTACGGTGGTCTTTTCTTTTTCTGGTGTGCATGGAAGGAAACGGGGACATTTTGGATCAACCAAAAGCTTTTCCGTGTGCCTCATGTACGTCAGGCAATCTTTTTTTTTGTCTAAGATAAACACAGCTTTCACTGAAGACATGCTGTGACTGATCCACATCTTTAAGTTGTTAACATTTGAAGCCCAGTTTCTGGAAGGCCCACTCTTGTTCTTTGATTTTAAAACTGAGGCACCGATGGCAAAAATTAAAGTGATGGAATTATGAGTGTTGCTTGGGACACACTGCTGTAAATATGCTTGTATAACTGATGATTCAAAGATGTAATGGTAATTGTTGTTTATGGTCTGATTTGTTTATCCGAGAGAAAAATTGACTTGGAACAACTGAGACCCTTTGCTTTAACTTTTTTTTTTAACTCCTAATGGTTTGGAAGCTGACCGATGTTTCTATGATTTGTTAAAAATGCAAAAAGACATGGACATAAAATCGTCAATATTTCAGCCATAGGAAATTGTTTTTAATAAACTATTTTTGTACCAAATTTTCCACCGAATTTAGTTTTTTCTTTAACATACACCAGCAAAATAACCAGACACTACGGAGGATGATGCAAATACTAGACTATTGATTGATAGTACTGACATAAATAAAGATGGCAGCAATATATTTAGTAATATTTGTAACTACAGTGTATATTTGAAATTGCTAGAGCTATTCTAATATGTATTTCATGACAATGTATAATTCAAAGTGTTTATATACAGTATATTGACGATAATATTAGTGAGGATTCACATGCTAAATAGGCTGCTCCTCACGGGGCAGTGAGCAATTAAAAATTGTCCTTTTGATTGTACTTGACTCTGATTGGCTGTCTGCAGTATACTCCCGCCCATCAGGCACGTACATAGGCTGGTTGTCTCTAGCAAGAACAAGCACGACAGAACTTCGGCGTCCTTTGAAAGTAACTACTGCGAACATGGTGCTCAAAGCCGTCTGCGTGTTGAAAGGAGCTGGCGATACCAGCGGAACCGTTTATTTTGAGCAGGAGGTAAGGCGTGCTACATTGGTTTCAGGGAAGAACTATCTTCAAGTCATTTTAATGAAAGTACCCGGAGATTTGGCATGCGTTAGCGCTCGAATGCTAAGCTAGCCTGTACTTCTCTTATCGCTAGCTAACATTAACTACATGTTACCTCTTTGAATGACAAGGCATCAAACGTGGTAAGATTCCGCGAACCCGTGCTACCTAACGGTGTGCAAGTGTATTCAGTGCACATAAATATTAGCCTGCACGATAAAAAAAAACACAATTTAACGTTAGCGTCAAGTGGTTGACACTTTCTTGCAACAGCGGGCTGCGTATGTGAGCCCGTCGTAACTACGTAGTTGGTGTAACATCCTGAAACAGCGGCTCGTCAGTAAACTAAACCTTTGAGCGTTTAGGTTTGGCCTACGACGTGTAAATGATCTACAGCGTGTGTATTGGAGACGCCTGTTGCGTTCAGTACAACGTTGTGCAATATCACTTTCTAACGTGAACTCTGCGAGTCTGACGTGTTCTCCCAAATCTGGGCGCGCTCCTGTTTCCAGCTGCTTGGCTGAAACCCTCGCAGAAGTACAAAGCTGCGTTATTTATGGCGGCCAAGACCACTAGTTACTTTGTAGCTGAGTCACTGCTTGTACTCGTTGTTGCCTTTGCCTCAGATAGTCGGCCTTGATAAGAGTGCAGCGTACTGGGCTTCATCGAGGCTCAGAGTGGTTCCTTTTTTTTTTTTTTTTGGTTATCCTGTAACCAAAGAAGATATTTGTATTCATTTCATGATGGGGGGGCTTGTTTTCTCAAACTGAGAAGTGGTTTCATGAAATGAAAGTTGTACAACTTGTTTGCGTGCTAGCAAATTGAATGCTTGGGGAACTGATCCTTTACATCAGCTTCAACTTCTTCTAGCCACCTGGCTTTGACAGCTCTCATTGTGTTCTCCTAGAATGAGTCGGCCCCTGTGAAGCTGACAGGAGAAATCAAAGGCCTTACCCCTGGTGACCATGGTTTCCATGTCCATGCTTTTGGCGACAATACAAACGGTGAGCATCTGACAATCGTGGCTTTTCAGGTTTCTGAAATTGCAGAACATGTGTTGGCATTTCTTTTTATTTTTTTAGTTTACCTAAACTCAAACTGATTCTCAAGTGTGTCATGATGAAGACAAGTCTGTTTTTTGCTTCTCTTTCCCAGGGTGCATCAGTGCAGGCCCTCACTTCAATCCCCACAACAAGAAGCATGCTGGTCCTAAGGATGCAGACAGGTGAGTCCTGTCTGAGGGAGGAGTTGCAGATTATGATCTTTACTCTTTGTAGGGGATTAATGGCTTTATAACACTCTTTTGCATTTGTTTGCACCTATTGAGGTACAGAGGAATCCCTTTTGTTGAATAATATTACTGTCTCTTGGTGATAAGAGTGAGACCAATAAATCTATCTGTTCTGATAACTTGTTTGAGTCCAGGCACAACGACCTGGAAAGTAATTAAATACAAAATTTCAGCTGTAGGCTGTTGTCACAGTGGTTGTGTAGCAGGAACAGGTGACAATAATGATGGCTGCATAGCATGTAGAAGGATGTTTGTTTCTCACAGCACAGCGAAGCACCTTTACAAAAATGTTGCCTTTCTTTAAAGATTTTTGTAGCTTGTTTTCTGGTCTAATTATTCAAAGCTGTAACTTGAATTCATTCTAATGTGTTTAAAATATCTGCCTTGCTTTTTGTTTCCAACTTATGATTATGGGAGTGTGTCAAGCATGTAAGGAAAGGTTTAATGCAAGTAAATTGTTTCTGTGATGCCAACAGGCATGTTGGAGACCTTGGCAATGTGACTGCAGGAGCAGATAATGCTGCCAAGATAGAAATCACAGATGCGATAATCACCCTCACTGGCCCCCACTCAATCATTGGCAGAACCATGGTGGTAAGGAAAAGTGCCTGTCATTTTATATTTTGCTTCAGTTAACGGAGTTTGTGAGACTGGTAGGCTTTTGCCTCACGTTAACGCCTTCATCTTGGCTTTATGAGACGGACCCCATGTATGGCTCATGTTGGGTGGGAATGAAGCGTTTGGGCTATAAACTGATATGGATAACCGTTCTGAAAGGCTTTCTGTCTTATATTTTTAGATCCATGAGAAGGCCGACGACCTGGGACAAGGAGGGGATGAGGAGAGTCTAAAGACGGGCAATGCTGGTAGCCGTCTGGCCTGCGGTGTCATTGGCATCACAGAGTAAAGATGTGCCAGAACATGGCACACTGGAAACGACTTCCCCACAGCACTTAAAAAGACCAACCTAGCTACTTGATGTGACAGTTTATCCTGTTCAATATTCTTGCTTTCTATCTACTCAAGAGTAGATGAGCCATGCTTTGCCCTGTCTGTTCTTCATGACAATTGTATGTATGGGTTTGTCTCTTAAGTTTTGATCCCCAAAGAACTGATAACGCACAAGTTATAAATGGATGTATGCAATTTACGTAGTGGATCAATAAATTGTCACTTCATCTAAATTGTGTGTGTGATTTAAGCTTGGACGTGATGCTATAAATACAGGTGTAACTAGTACACTAACGGTAACGCACATAAACTGGTGGAGCCATAACAGGTGTAACTAGTTACACCTGTTATGGCGGCCCCAGTGTCATTGTAAAGTTCGAACTTCATAGCTTTTATGGTGCATTGTTGTGCTGTGTTTTAAACTATAGGAATAGGCTACTGGTTAATCTAAAACACGGTGACACTGCAGCTATAGTGAGCTGTATAAAATTGTAGGTGTAATGGGGTCCAACTGAACTGTTGCCTAGGTCCCTCAATCTGGTTTTTATTTGCGCAACCTGGGACTAGCATCTGCCAGAACAGGAGGAATACTGTTCTAGGTAAAACACAACTTAACTGTACATGTGCTTTCTCTGCTAGTTCCACCAGTAGACTCTGGTATCACATGGATGGAGTTGAAGATGTGAGACTACAGCGTCGCTGGGCAGTTTTGTGTAGCTTGCTGCTCCTTAAACTAACGTGTCTGGTTTCTACACAGCTAGTAAAGGGGGGGAGGGGTAAGGAAAATGTCTGGTATTCCAATTGTAACAAAGTTGTGAGAAATAGGTAAACATGTTCAACTTACTTGGACCACACTGGAAAGGAACTGCACGCATGTAAAATACAGCCGGTAGAGACAACGGGAGGAACAAAGTTGGAAGTTCTGGGGAAAAGAGAAGTGGTTCATACAAACACTGTAAGACTTAGGCTACGTGTTGAACAATGGAGCCTAAATGTATTTGCCTTTGCTTGATGTACAATTTGACAACGGACACTCGTGATGCTGCGCGGTCCACCTGACGGACACGCCGGGCCACAGGTGAGACAACTACATTTTTAGGATATTTTTAAAGACACGGTTAAGATAACATCGACGGATTTGGTATAATACCGTGGGAAATAGTATATTTTGGGCTGATGACATTACCAATAACAATAGGCCTACAAAAAAAAAAACTCGGATCAGCTTTTATCTGCCCTCTGTATTAAGCTGTATCATCCTCTAGAGGGCGCTGTTACTCTTCAAACACATTGTAACACGCAACCTACAGGTCTGTTACTCCACATCACAGATGGGAGGATCACAGTGTCATCACGATTTTTTTTTTTTTAGATGCTTATTTTTACGGAGGTGTAGGCGTGTACAGCAGTGGCTGAAAATGTCCACAAGTTAATGCTGTTTACATTGTTTGTCATTATAGGACCCACAGACCTTATTATGCTGCGCAGGAAATAATTAACTTTAAATTCTTAATTGTTGTTGCACATAGATTAAAAACAGTAAATTTCATTAACATCTCAGGCCTACTAGAATATAAATAGCCGTTTGTGATTGGACATTTTGGATTGAAATTGTAATCTTGGCCTTTGCCCTTCATCCGTGATATTGAACAGCTGTGCCCTGCACTGGCCAACACATACAGTATACACATCCCTGCCTACATGTAGCCAACACGTGGCTGCAGAAATTGCATGCTCGAAAGCCTTTTGCTTTTCATGGGAATGGCAGATGCTCCCATGTGAAGTGACTTGGCACCCTCAGCGCTTCTCCTGGGGAAATGAGATATTGGCGGCCCTTCAATGGAGTTAATACCTCAGGGAGCAATCCAGAAGCAAGCTGCAGAGTGTGTGTGTGTGTAGTTTAAATTCATACATGAAATATTTAGCTCTGAAAATGGCCAGAGGAATAATCGTATACGTTGCAAGACGTGGAAATCTATTGGCAAACTGGTTGTGTATCTTGCTCTCCTTTCTACTCCATAGTAGATAATATACTCATAAATTTCAGCTTTGAAGGCAGTCAGAGAGCAGAATTGGGGTCAGTGCTAAATGAAAATTGGGGAACCTTAATTCAATTCAATTTTATTTATATAGCGCTATATCATAACAGAGTTATCTCATAGCACTTGTTAATATACAGCAAGTATAAACCAACTCTATATGTATAGACCCAACATTTCCACCATGAGCAAGCGCTAGGTGACTGTGGCAAGGAAAAACTGCCTTTTAACAGGCAGAAACCTCAAGCAGCTAAAGGAAAAGCACTTGTTTTTTTTACTAGAGAGATTAACATCTGCAGTATTTGAACCCACCACCACCAAGTCAGAGTATGTACATGTTTCTTTGTTTCCACTATGCTTGGGTATCTGCAGTGATGCTGTTTCAGGCCAAGAACTCATAGGTTGGGGGAAAAAAAAGACTGCATGGTTGAAATATCTGTTTTAGTGTAGACATATGCAGCCAGCAGAGCGGAAAGACAGACTGACTGGTATAAATAGCCTGGGAGTGGAGGTGATGAATAATAGAGACTACCAATGCTGCTGACAGTGAGGGAGAGCGGCCGTGGCAGCAGGAGAGTCCGACAAAGCTCTGTATAGAATCATAGAAATGCATAGCGTGAGAAAGATCATGTGAAAGGTCATATATCAATATAATATTGGACTTTCATCAATATTCACCATGTCCCTTTTATTCTGTCTCAGATATGATGTATATCATGGACTTTATTAGATTAGATGTTTAATTTGTACTTGTCCCACATGGTCACAAATAAAAACTGTTAAATTGAGATTCCACACATGGTCTACGTAGTAACTGTGGTATTGGTGCCTCATATCGAAGTGATGTTTCATAGGACTCCCAAGAGAATACTTTTTAACTGTTGACAAAAGCATGAACAGCAAAAACGTCATCATCCTTCACCTTCACACCACAGGTCTTCCAATTCAGTCAAACCCTAGAATGAGCCAACACAATACAGGCAAACTATACTTGCGTAAGGCTTGGAGCATAACTGTCACTGCATGCCAACAAGAAGCTTTCAGGTGAAAGGTAATGCTTAAGGTGTATTCCTCCTTTATTAGCCGTTGCTTCAGGGTTTTACGCGGCACAGTAGCTGTGCGTGTTCCTTCCTAAAGTACGGGTGAACCCGTCTTACAGGGTTGAATTATTTTGTTGCTTACCTAGTTGCGACGAGTGCATGTGCGTGTGTGCATCATATTAAAAAAGATAAAGGAAATTGTCCTGCTATTAATTGGAATCCAACACTACCAGTCACACTTGGCGGTGGTAAGACTGTCCCTCTGGCGTTGACTGGAAGATGACTCTGAGGTGGAGGTTTCCAAGTTATGTAAGTGGAGAGAAGTGCACTTTACTGACGCGCGTGTGTGTGTGTGTGTGCCTCTGTTAGTAGTTGTATTTGTCTGTGAGCATTTACAGGGTTTTATTCTTTTTACATATGCGTCCTGCTTTGCAACCTGAAGCACTGCTGACATGAACCAGTGTGGAGGTGGCCTATCGTTCCTCCTTCAGGGCTGCAGCAGTTGATGTATGGCCCAACACTCCAGCTGACAGGCTTTTACTTGTTTAACAGCTTCACGCTATACGTACTACGTTCCCACCCATCTTTAACCCGTATAGGTGATTCATCTGAGGTAGAATATTTCCCCACTTTCCTGGTTATTAATCACTGGGAAAATGAAAAGCTCATTAAGGTGTGTGGCTTCCTAACAGATGTGATTGAGACAAAATGGCTGTCAGTTCAGGTTTATAATTAAATTGCAACCACTGAGCATTTGGTCTCAGCTAGGAGGACTGTACTTAGGCCTGCAACTAAAAATAACAAATGTTTTGTTTTATATTATCGATTAAGCTACAGATTATTTTTTTATTTAATTGTTCGGACTATAGAGTGACCCTTTCATTTCTCAAGCCCAAAATGACTTTATCCAAATCACCGTTGTTGTGACCAACAGTCAACCAGCAAAAGCCAAATAAGTTCAATTTAGCTTCATCAAAGGCTAAAATACTCCGCAAATATTCACATTTGAGATGCAACAAACAGTGTATTTTTAGCATTGCTAAAGCTTGAGGAGAAAAATAACTGGCGAGGTCGTCTTAACTTGGGCATGGAGACTACAAAGAGCTTGCATTACAAACTGAGGATGTTGAGTCTGAAAGACGTGGGTTTTTACCTGGTAGGGAGGGTTTAATGAAATATACAAGATCCGGTGTTTTTGGCTAGCTTGAATTAAAATAAACCATTAAACCATTAAAATAAATCTGTCTATTGAGTTCCCTAACCTCATGAAAGTACAACACTAAATTGCTGGAAAATCTCTTGCAACATTTAATTAACCGATTGTCAAAGTAGTTGCTGATTAAATTACTGTTGATCAACTAATCTACTAATTGTTTCAGCTGTAATTGTATAAATGCAGGTTTGTGTGATTTGGTGTACAATAGTTACTCTCTTGAGAGACACACATACATATTTTGAAACAAACACAGGAAGCTATTCTGCACTCCAGCCTGAATGATCCCATTGCAGTATATTGGTGCTCACTCGCCTGTGACCCTCCTCCATTCTCTGGGGTGAGTTCACCTTCCGGTACGCCGTTTACCACTGACATTGTGGGGATATTTTAGAGACTTGGAGCCATAGGTCAGGGGTGAGATGCCATAAATGGTCCCTATCCTATGAGACATGGTTGGATGGTAGACAGACTAATTACTAGGCCCCTGTGACCTAACCTCTGCCCCATGAATTCTGTGTCATGTGATCATGAGAGTGGGGCCCCTTAACACCCCATTGCTCTTAAATCTGACCGCTAAATTCTTTTTTCTGCTGCTCATTTTATCCTCTGCTACGTTTATACCACTAACATCATTTTATGCTCGCCACCTCTTAATCGGCATAATTTGGGCAAGAAAGTGGAAATGGAACATTTTCAAGTGTTTGGATTCTGTATCATGTATGAAAAATGGTTCGATGGCCTTTCAGCCCAGTAGACCAGCTTACACCAGTGTAGAGATGAGTCCAGAGGGATTCAAAGGCCTATTTAACACATTACAAAACCCCTCTCATCCACGGTCAAACAGCAGTCTTGGGGTCTGAACTTTGAACTCAGTGACCTGCTAACGCTGCACAAACATAACTCTCACTTTCACTCAAAATGGTGCATATTATTCTTTATGGGATGAATGGCTGTAGGATTTTCAACACTGTTTAGTAGATTGCTGCATGAAGGAAGGCAAGAAGACAGACATGATCGGATATTTGGCAAACGAGTAGCTTGCCAGACACTGACCTTGTGTGACATTCCAGGGATGCCTCTGTGTCTTACTCCTGAATGGTCAATGGCAGGAATGTCACATATGTTGATCACAAACAAACACATGACATCATAATATGCCATGTGAACAAAAACTATCTTACATGTTTCAAAATTTACAATTTATGTGCTTTGCATATGAACATACAGTATACATTATTTGTGTATTTCATCTATTCATGGCCTTTTCCATACAGACTTTACACAATATTAAGCTTGTTATAAGCTGTGTAAATGCTAGTTTACTTCCAAATACCTATACTTTGTTTTAGATATTGCCTACACATAAACAAAAATAGTTCTTGAAATGATTAGTAAAATTTTTGTAATAAATGTTATGTTTAAATAATTTATCAAACAAAAATGCCAAATATCCCATATAATTGTACATTGAATATTTTGGGGTAGTTGGTCAGGGCCGCGAGCGGGGGAGCGTGCCTGTGCAACTACCCCCCACAACCCTTGAGGCTGGTGGGGGGGTGCTTAGTTTTGCAGGGAG
>JAVQJF010011840.1:0-19035 GCA_036023855.1 Gadopsis marmoratus
TCCCCCCCAGAGTAAAACACAAATAAAATAGTAAAACCAGAGAACTGATAATTTTGCAGTGGTCTCTTAATTTTTTCCAGAGCTGTATATATACATACACGGAACCAAAATAGTGACAAAGAAAGTCTGAAGCAAAATGAGTCATACTACCGACTAGTCACGACACAAAAAGTCCTAATCATTCGCCCTGGCTCATCCACAGCAATAATTCTGTTGCGTTCTTTGTGAGGTGTCATGCTGACTAGTAGAAGTCTTGGTAGGACTTTTTTAAATCTAATTATCGTCACTGTTATAGCAGCCCAGATGTCCACACTCCACCTCCATCACATTTCTCCTAGCGCCACTCCTCACTCTGCTTTATCATTCACAGTTTTTACATACATAGACAGACAAGTGAGTATCTGTGCCCTCTCCCATATATGACCTTCACTTGAACCACACCGTCAGAAGACTGCAGTGCATTTGGCAGCCCCATTTAATTCTCACCTTCTGATTAGCCACAAGGGCCGATAAGTGTTGCCAGGCAACAGCATTGATGTCAGTCACTGTCAGTGAGATAATTAGAATCGTTTATGTAGATGGGAGGCGAAGGCAGGGCGGACACCAGCCCGTGGCTCACACTTCTTTTTGAAGTCTAATCAAACGTCATTGAGACCACAGAACATCACATTATTGACTGATCACACAAGTGGGACATCCCACAACTGATGCCAACAACGTACTAATCTAATCAGAAATTTTAGTTGGTGTACAATGATGTAAGTAACAAGATACAAAACAAGAGGCCCGACCTTTCCCTACACTATATGTGTCTGCTCAGTGTTTTCTTCACCTTTAGCCAACTCCTGAGACATAGGAGTCACTTTGGCTTCCTACATGTTCAACGTTCTTTGCCAATTATTCCTTCCTCAGGTTTTTGGCTAGGTCATGCTGGACAGGATAGCATAGAATGGGTTGTGTGAGCTCATGAGCTGGGCTTATGAGTTCTTATGTAAACCGGTGTTGGTTTGTTGGTCAATAAAACCACAAAAGTAAGTTGCTGAGAGCTGCACAGACCTTTAAAGTAGAGTGTTGGTTTTCAGTGGGATGAACAGTGCAAGCAGCCCTTTCATATTATTGGGAATCATTTGATTCAATACTTACGACTTACACAGCTTCACGTGTGAAACCATTACAACAACCAAACGGTCATACAGACTGTTTTATGTCATCTAGCTGGCTTCAAATCACCCAGCAACACTGTAAATAATGTGCAGTAATTTATCAAGATAGTAAGTTGAAGTTCTATCTACAGTACCATGATCACTATCAAATTAGATCATCGTTTTCTTTTATTATGAACACAGCCTTGGTTTCAACCCAAAATATTCCATGGCAAACATCATGATCTAACCTTCTCAACAAAGAATGCACAAATAACATGACTCCATCCTTTGTTGATGATCTGTTAAGATTGCACTGTCAATTCCTCTATAATATATCACATATCACGATGTCAGACGTGATATGGAACAATCCTGTCTGCATCAAAGCTGCAGTGAAAATAATTGCTTGGTGCAACATTTAAATCAGAAGTACAGGCACGGGTATAGGATTATGCACTGCTATTACAACCCCTTCAGTCAAAGATAAAGTCTTTGTGAGCATGTTTTCTCACATGACTCATGAACACAAATGCACACAAACAAACATTTCCACAGCAAACTAGGACTAGGTCACATGCAGAGTTTTTGGCCATTTCAGCAACCGCCTGCCTTCACCCAAGCTTTCTTTGATAGCAGGACAATGACATCACTGCTGTATCAATAGCTTATCTACACACTGACATCCGAGTTCATTTGCAACATCTCCAACTTATCTACCATCTGTACTGTTTACTGGACATTTGCGTTGATGTAACCTATGCTGACTCTGACTTATTCCTTACCGTCACATGTTACAATACAAAACACAGGCCTGTAATGAGAAGTCAGAGATGTGGTTTTAAGAGAAGGAACCGAAATGCGTTCCATGACAGAGTCTGGGTTAAGTCCCTGGACATGGTAAGCTGTTAATAGATCATGTTCCTAGTGGATTTATCTTCTGTGAATGGACAATACTGTGGTATTAGGTTAACTTCCTCTCTGCCCAACTTCCATCTTTTCCTGTGCCTCCTTCCTTTCCGCTCACTCTATCAGGCTGTGTCTCTTAACAAATGCTTCCCCCAATCTCTACTATTTCCTAAGGCAGAACAACTTTGTACAGCAACTAGCAAACAGTCTCATATGAGGCCAAGGAAAACAAGGCCTACTCACGTCAAATAAGGTCACAGTTGGTGGCTAACATCTTTCAAATGCCATGCCTTTGTGTCCAATTTTTCACAGGGTTTAGAGCTATTTGGTCAACTGATGAAACTAGAGGGGAACCTATTCAAAAGAGTGTCTGATACAATAGAGTAACCTTTCTATTCACCTCAGGAGGATTTATTTATTTGGATCCCCATTAGCCAATACCAAGGTAGCAACTACTCTTCCTGGGGTCTTTCTGGGATAAACTGACTGAATACTCATTGGTGGTGGTTCAGGATCAAGACATACCCCCTGCTGGGTAAATTGCTTTTGAAGACAGAAAGGCACCATAACACAATGAATTCCATTGTGTGGCGATGTTAGATGCTGCAGTTGAGCCCGCCATGCAAACACAGTATTTGAATATCAGCTTCATGTCTGTGCAGGTGGCCGCATAAACTGACATTTGGGACAGAATTTGTTTTTACCATTGAACGGGACATGAGTGAAGAGTCAAATGTCAGTACAGTCTCACAGCACCTCAAATATCAGATCCAGAACCTAAACTTTACAGGTGTGTCACACGAAAACCCCTGTGTTATTCCTGGGCGAAATGGAAGTTTACGAGTGAAAATGGGCAGGACTGAGTGACCAAAATGAGGCGATGTGTCAAATGAAACTGGTTCAGTAAGATGAGAAAAGAAAAAAACACAAACTGGGCAGTGCATTGGAAACGAGCCATCGTGTCTGAGAAAAACACCTATTTGCAGCAGATTACAGGTCACAAATTGTGAGTGAGAGTGACTCAGCAGCGTTTGTGCAGAGATGTTGAAAGCAAACCTTTGCCCTCAAACCACAGCTCACAGTCTCCAGCACATTCATTGTCCTGTGTCTTATTCCAAGGACATAAAGATGCTATAATATCACATGACTCAAAGCCTTGAAGGATTATTGAATGAGATGTGGCGCTTTTAAGGAGAGCGGCCCTGCAACCTGGTGTAGTTCAATGCTCAATACAGTTACGTTACAAGAAGCTAATGAGAAACAGAGGGACTGGATGAAGCAGCAGCACATACTACGTATATAAATTGATATGAGCCACCCACAATGACAGCTGACATGCTGTCAAGTGCAGACACCTGGTGAGGCATACTGAATATGCCATACTTCTGCTCTCTATATAGGAATGGCATGCAGTTTAAATCACATCATGTACAGTACTGTCAATACAGAAAGAATGACGGGAATAACAGGAAACTGTTTAATGTATGTACAAATTAACCTTTTCGCTCATGGATTTCTACTTAAAGGCTACACAGTTGTATTCACTTATAGCTTATTAGGCTTATTTGACAGTAGGAGGCAACTAGCACTGTCGACAATAGGCCTTTTTACAGAAGACATTTTAACATATCACACGTCTAAATGATAAATCCAATGGTGGCTGTATTGCAAGCTGCTTCAGTTTCAGGGTCTTGGTACTGTGCATGCTGGCTCACTGTCACGGCTTACCGAGAAACATAATTAGAACAGAGCCATCGGGGATGTTATTTAGTAACATTGTGCTTTTCCTACTTTGACAAGTCAAAATGTGAAACAGGCCTATTTCATGTTGAGCCAAAGACTTGTTGCTGACATTTCAGCAACTGCTGATTGCATCTTCACAATAAATGTCATCATCAAGCCAGTAATGACAGACGTCTGCTGCTACCATCCCGCATTGTTTTCATAATGACACCTGTGTAAACACACAATTTGGTGCAAAAGAACAGAGGGACTCATACACTGACAAAAACACTCAACCCATATAATAGTACTGCTTTCTTAAAGTACAGACCAGAAAACATAAGTTGTACAACCTGCAATCTGATATAATAGAACAGCTAAAATCTGTGCCACATATCACAGCGCAAATAAGGTGATTGTAAGTTAATCGGTCTTGATGACAGAGTTAAATATAAAGTGTAATGTTTAACCACATGTCATGGCAGGACTTCAATATATTAGTTGTTTGTGTCATACTGCTGCTGTACTATAGCCAACATTTTTCATCGCTTCACTTTCAATTTCTACTACTTCAGGGTACATCTTTAGTTGTTTTCAGATCCATTTTTCTCACCCCAGTGCACTTTAAACAATCACCTATTCAAAGACTCCACAGTCATCCCACACACACACACGAAAATCAATCGTAAAGTAAAATGTGAATGAGGTATCGCGGAAAGAGTTTCCTATAAATTACAGTATTTTTGCCCGTCAGTTTTGTTTTTATTCCAAGGGCATTTCTTGATCTTTGATGGGCATTTTTGCACTAAGCGCATGTCAATTTCTGACCCTGTGCCAGTGCATCTGAGATCCTGTGTCTACACTACTCAGCTATTCCAAGCCCTTGAACATCTGTGGTCTTACTGAGGGAATGACAGAACTGATAAGCGTGGCTAAGTATAGCTCTAATGATAGGCCACATGCAGAGAGAGAAGAGGGCAAGGGGGCTCAGGGGAAAGTCAAAGTCACATCAAGTCGCTAGGCTCTGCACCTAGGCCTACATGAAAATGCGCACAAAACTATAACCACTTATGAGTACAGACAGCTCACGTCTGACAGTCTAAAGAGCTGTTTAACACTCGCCTTGCTCTACACCGACTCCCTCAGTGTGTCATTACTGGCATTGTCAGACATATGAAACAACACTTCTGGAAGTAGTCACTTTTAGCAACACTGTGTAAGCATCACTTTAACATCTTATCTTTTGGCCTCAAGGTTGCCTTAAGGGGCATTACATCGTCTTGGAATGACTACTATGCATAGGGTAATGTGCATTTGTGTATATTCGCACGTAGCTAGATTATAAAAAACACTGACACCGACAGTTAGGGCACACGGAAAGGCAGCCAGACGACAGAGACACAGTCTGGAAAAACCCTCACATATTGAACTGCAATTTGGGAGGTCTTCAGCGGGCAGGCACACAGTGACGACATTCAGCTGTTGTTGGGGGGGGGGGGGTCAGATTGTAAACACACCCTCAGCCAAGGTGGCGCTCCAGGACCTATGCAACAGGTGCCAATCAGTCATGCCTTATCCTAATGTGTACCGGCCTGTTGATGCCATGGCGCTTTGCACCGTCTGGGGCTGTAACAGATCACAGCCTGAAATGATACGCACGCACACACAGTTTATGAGACTTGACTGACAGCAACTGCAGTTGTGGTATAAAAATATGAACATGTGAGGCTGCGCCGCATGGTATAAAAACCGTGGTTAAATTTGAACTGCTGTCTGAGTGGCGAATGAGGCGCACGAGTCATCTTTAGTTACCCTTTAATCCCGACACGTGCGTGAGAAACACACATCTCGGTGGTGTATCAGGGACACGACTGCGTTCCCTTCATCTCATTAGCTACTGAGCCACAAACACACAGACGGTGTTTTTGAGAGATTTCTACCATTCATCTACATTATGAGATCAGTGTGCACAATTTCTTGTGTGAATTCGTTATGCAATAAGCAACTTTTTATATCCTTATTACATAAAGGCCTGGTCATCCTCATTCGTTGTACAGTGACTCTTTCTGTTATGACTGTTTGGGGTGATGTTGCTCATCTTCTTCCTCACTGGGCAGCACAGAGAAACACCACTGGCAACCTCACCAAAAGGCTTTTCTGGGTTGTTTGTCTCCTTAAGTTTAATTTAAAAAAAAAAAAATAACACATGTAGCTGCCATGTGCTGCACCCACACCCACTCAGAGAAATAAGGGTTTGCATTACCATATAAAGCACCCAGTGTTGCCAACATTGCAACTTTCGTTCTGTATCCCATCACTTCATAATCACAACAGGACTCACGCAGCCTGAAATGTGTGCAAGACGACTGCACTTACCCGAGTGGCGCTGCTAAACGCATATTTGCAGCCTCGGCGATGGGTCAGGAAACAGTCCACTCGTTCGTCGTCTTGTAAATAACGGCATGTTGTAGAAGTGAGCGGCCACGTAGATCGAGTCTCTCACGTTCCGCTTGAAACGGACTTTGGACGTCAGGATTCATTCATGAAGTGTGACACGCGTCCACGAGGGTACCAACCAAGGTCAACTACGTTGAGTCGCGTACAACTGGGACGAGCTTACGGGAAAACAAGCACGCAATATCTCGCACTTCCACGAAGCACTTGCACTTTAGCTACCGTAGCAGCGAGCCGCCCGTCTAACTGTCACGGTGTCAACACGCTGACCAGCTCATGATGCCGAGTGCTGCCGACTGAAAAACACGGCCCGTAAAGCGACCGTCGACGATATCCGGTCAGTGACGTCAAAAAACACTCACACAAAACAATAGTCGTGGTAAATAAAGTAACCGCGGCAGGTAACAACCGCACGGCAACGCACGGGCCGACTTCCCAAAGCACTTTATCACTTCGTCCTCTCTCTCGCCTCCGGCTGGGCGGAGCGTGTCGCTGCTGTCACCTGGGTCTCAAAGGGCGACACCTGGTGGGGGGGGGGGCGGAGTGCAGCCACGTTTCATTTCAAACCACAGCTCCGTTCGCTGAAGGCGCAGCAGCCTGTAAACTACTGATGTTGGACTTTTTTACTCCACTACATTTGTCAGAAGGCTTTGGTTGCTAGTTAAACTCATACCCTTCCTGTCCAGTAAAAAACACACGTATCTCTGAATCTGCTGATTTTGAATTTGAATATATCTGATAAACTGAAGGATTAAGTGTTCCCCTGTGGGTTGGGGTGGTTTTCACCTGGTCTTGGTAGTTGTCAAGTTGTGAAAAATCCCTTTGGCTTGTCAGATTGTCTATATTATTAATTAAGCAGCTGGGGGTTTCACAACCTGTATACAAGCTTTTTCTTTACTGGTTTAAAAACACATAAAGAAAGTGATTTCTTAGCCATTAATAAAGCCATTTGTCGCAACTTATAAACCATTTTTATAGGGAGCCTTATTAGAAGGTGTTGCCTGCAGTAGCCTGTTAAAAGCTGATATTTATTGGTGTGTGTCACAAAAAGCTTCTAAGCTCCCCCTTATGTTAGAAATTAAAAACTAATTTGGGACACGCCTTCAGTTCAGCCCTATTTAAAACATTTATTAGGTTATTAGTAGCTCTGAAGGCTTCATATTTTATGATTACTATAGGACGATCGCCCAACAGCAAACATAGTTATGGTGGTAATGGCACAAAAGCATGTGTAGTTCCTATATAATCTGCCTTAACTGCCCCTAAATTAATAAAACCTGTATCATTTTGGCTGATATTGTGATTTGCTGGTGTATATTCCCAAAAGTATTTGCAATTAATCGGATTAGCGCAAACCATCTGATATGCACTGACTATGGAGCTTTCAGGGCCCCTGAAGGTCTACGGCCCTGGGCAGTTGTTCACTTTGAGCAGTTGTTTTTAAGTTATTTGTGATTGTTTGTGGTGATTTAAGTTACCCTAAATCACCAAAAACAGAGCTCTTACAAAACATGCTGCTTTACCAAAAGGCTACACACACCTTTCTTTTAAGCGCATATTTATCATGTCATGTTTTTTGCCGCCTATTGTGTTTTCTCCTCAATTTAATATTAAATGCTTCTTTCGTACAGCAGCACAAGGAGCTTTCTCAGGGAAACGTTTTATAGCATGGCTTCATTAAATATTTTAAGAGGGAACTGAGTCAAAAAGTCAACTTTAAAACCATAAGTGTTCAAGTCAAGAAGAAAAACATAGCAACAGACAATACATTTTGTGATTTTACCTGTTTGTTTTTGTTTCGCACAGAATTTGTACCAGTCATACAGTGAAACTGTTATTAACCATCATAACCACTAGACGGCAGCCTTTTCCCTTTTATTACCTTTGACGGTTCATTTTTTCAGAGGGGTCCTTCACCTACACACACTCCTTCTTTTACCTTTGCATGTGTGTTTGTGTGTGTGTGTGTGTGTGTGTGTGTGTATTTTAAATAACAAAGGAAGTTTGAATGTGGGAAAGACAGAGCGAGCTATATGAGTGTAAGAGCGAGAAAAAGTGTGACCATATGTTCTCTCTGGCTTGCAAACCTTCCTGTGGACCAACATCAATGAAAACCACCACACCTCCCAAAAAACTCATCCTCTCTCTCTCTCTCTCTCAGTAAGTACAGCTTGTACGTGTCTCCGTATTCCATCTCAGCAACATTCAACTGCACATACCGTTGTACACAGCTGCAATCAACAATCTAATGTGAAGGGAAGAAAGTCAGACAGGGGAAGGCAGAGGGGAGGGGTTGGATAAGGCGAGAATGTAAAAATAGATCGATCAAATGAAAAGAAAAAGTAAAGACTGCTGAAGAGGGCTGTGAAAAGAACTCCAGGGGCGCCGGGGAGACGAAGAGAAAAAGTATCTGGCAACAAGGAAAAAAACGGAGAACACTAACAAGGGAATAACAACAGAAGAAAAGAGTGACAGAGGTAAGATTTTTCTTTTCAAGCAGCCGGGGGGATAGAAAATGACTTGTTAGACTGTAATAACTTCCTCAAGTGAATGTCCTCTGAGTGTAATTCAACCCCCTGTTTCCTCTGTGATGGAAAATGATTGTTTTCTTGAGACTCAATGAGCTGCATTGTTTCCCAGCTACATTAGCAGAATGACTGGAAATAGATTATTAGTCAGTAGATGAAAGAAGAAAAAAATGCATCTAATAATGGAGCATGATTTCGGTAAATTGATAGTCCTTCAGTGCTATTTATTTTTTTAGATTTGACCTCAAATGTAATTGATATCAAAGAAAGGTAAAGGTAGAGGGATGATGCTGCTGGGAATAATAAAGTACGTATGTTTGATGTTTCTTTTTCAGCCTTGTGTATGTTCCACAGCGATAGCAACCACATCTGCGTTTGCAAGATCAGAGTGAATTAGTCCTGTATTATCCTCCTGCAGGAAAACATGTCAAGTTCCTCTTGTATCCCACTGGATGGTTCAACCATGAACCTGAGCTTGACCTTTGCCTTGTTTCTGCTGCTGAGTCTTCACACCTGTACAGCCATGGTGAGTCTAAGTTTTTCTGTGGCTTCTGCCTACATTTGACTGTTATTCTCATATTTGGATGTGGATATGACAACAATATTGATGAAAAGTGCAAACTAGTTGTGCGCAAACCTTAATAAGAATAATATTCATAATAATAATATTAATATTATTGTGTATTATTGTGTCCTCTGCCTGAAGGACCAATCCCCTCTGTCATGAAATCCATATGGGGTAAAGCATCAATTATGCCCCAAAGCTATGGAACACACTGCCAATAGATATCAGGGAAGCCAGCTCGCTACATATCTTTACGAGCAAGCCTACAACTCGTTTTTATCACTTTGGTCTTTATTTAACTATCTGCAATTTGCTTTTTAGTTGCTTTTAAACATTATTTTACATTTTTCGAGTTAATTTCATGCACTGCTGCACGTCTTTTAAATATGTTAATTTTATGCTTACCATTTCTTACATTCTGTTCAATTTTTATTTTTCGCAAGTGCACTTTATTTTATGGCATTCTCTTCTGTGAAGCACTTGGTGCATTTAGTTTCTTTATTGTAAAGCACTTTGAACTGCATTTCCTGTAAGAATGATGCTATATAAATAAAGTTTATTATTATTATTATTATATTAATGTTTCATGACAAGGGTTGCAACTGTAAAGAAATGGTAAAAGATCACATGGATATTTTGTAAGATACTTAGGGCACATAGTCTTCTCCCCAGTGTGGCTCCAGTATTTAGTGTCAGCATTGCACCTGTTTCCCATCTGATCTGGGAGGATTTTGGGGGCAGATGTGGACCTGGCGCTGACTACAAAGTTTCTAGAAATAAAAGTTTGGTATTGGGGCGTATGGGGGGAGATGGATGTGATATAGAACGTACACCATTTTGTTTTTTTAACATCCACAGTACACTCACTTCAAGATTGCCATGTTTAAGAGAATATGTTTACAGTGAAAGACAAGTTAATACCTGAGTTTGGTGCATGCCTCTGGAATGACATGATAAAACAAACATATGATCTCTTCATCTGTTCAGCTCTGCCTAGAACATGATAGGGAGCTTTCAGAAAACTGTATCCGTGTGTGTGTGTGTGTGTGTGTGTGTGTGTGTGTGTGTGTGTGTGTGTGTGTGTGTGTCAGGGAGGCAGAGCCGAGCGCAGACAGAGACAAGCTGAGGAGAGCCTGAGACCGTATATTGGCAGAGTAGAGCCAGGTAAGACTTTACAGTACAGTAGAGGAATGCCATTGTCTGACTGCATGTCAGTTATATATATCTCTTATGGAGTAAGTTTTGCATGAGGGAATTTGCTCTCTTTCCAGAGTCCAAGGTGCAAAAACAAGCAGCTGTTTAAATTGTTTATAGGTGGTAAACAATCAAGTCACCATCTTGGGCCACTTATGTGCACAACATGACATTTTGGACCAACAACTGAATGTTTAGCAATGATTGAAAGTCAGGTTGTTGTCACATCACTCATTGTCCTGCCATCATTCATTTGCTTTGCTTTTTCCACTTCACCAATCCATGACATTTCATTATGTTAAATAGACCCTTATGAGACATTTTATATGATGCTCTCATCCAAAACATACATACCTTTAATCAGTACTGAAAGCTGAATAAGTGGTCATCAGAACTGGCCTGAAATCAGGCAAAGAAAACACAGTTGTAAAGCTAGGAAGCAGAAAAATTGTGTGGTCACCAGGTTGTTTCTTCATGTTTCAGAAAAGCTTTGTGAGCTTCTGAAATGCCATAGTCCACTGGGATCTTGGTGCCAGGTAGTTCAGGAAAATGGAGTCCTCGTCCCCAAGTGTGTTTGTCCTCAGTCCTGTCCAAGGTAAACAGCTCATGGCATGTAAACAAAGTAACAGGCTATTTAGGATTTTGATAATTTTCTATTTTTGACCAGAAAATGTGCTCGAATGTATCCTTGAAAAGTTCATTATTCACTGACTTTTAAATAACACCCATGTAAAACAAACTAAAAAGAAAAGTACTGCAGTTTATTTAATCCAGATGTGCACATTGTATGATTAATCCTCACATATAGTTTTGCATATGGGTACTGGCTCATGCAATCAGGCAGAGGGCACCAGTGTGCAGTGTTCTGGGAAAGACCTATGGGAATGAATGTTTGCTGCATAAAGATGCCTGCAGAAAGAGACGCCGCACCGGACTGGCTCACACAGGACCCTGTCTGGGTAAACACACATAGCATTAGATATTACACACAATTTCCACTGTGCATTGCAGCTGCCGGCCAAATTAGCTCTGTTATCCTTCTTGCTCAGTCCCCAAGGCTAAATGCACTGAGGAGGAGTTAAGCCAGTTTCCATATCGTCTCCTGGACTGGTTTCTGCTCCTGAGTCGTATGGGGGAGTCCTACGCACCTGCTGCCCTGCCCCAGAGCTGCCTCAGCCACGCCCAGAGGACACAACTAGCACAGGTAGCTGAAACTTCACGCTTGAAGTGAGCCTAAGCAGCAGACGGACAGACACCAAATGTTTGCATCCAAGGGGGAAGATGATTGTAGAGTAGGTGACATAATTTATGATCTACGATGACCTCAGCTGATGATGATGAAAATGAAATCAATATCCACAACAAAATGTAATGCTAAAGAAACTATAGCCGGAAGGACAATTATACCAAGGGATCACTTTCACTCCCACTGTAACCCAACGCTGAACATACAGTTGTTTATGACACCAGACACCATCATTGTGCCAGTATACAAACTGCGCTTCAAGGATTGTCTAGCAAGAAGTCGACATAAAAAATCTACTGTAAGAGGCAAGTTCTTGTGTTGCTTGTGGTGTGGTCATCCACAGAATGAGACAGGGGCTCAATATAGGATTTGGTCAATAATCACTAAATTATTCAATAATATGGTGAATGGAGGGATAACTTAATATCTTCCCCCCAGCCACATTGACCTCCTGGACACAAATGAATAAACACAAAGCTCATGCATTATTTTGATGATGTGAAAAATTATATATAGTGTTTTGGAATAAAAACCATTTTTGTGGTACTTCATACATCTATATGCATTCTTCCTAGATTTAGGATTTCCTCTTTCAGTAATGTTAACTTCAGCATGGATCAATCTCAGGCACAAGGATGCTTTGAGCAAAATGCTAACGTCAGCATGCTAACACGCTCACAATGACAATGACATGTTGATGTTTAGCAGGTATATTTACCATGTTCCCCATCTTAGTTTAGCGTGTCAGCATGCTAACAGTTGCTAATTAGCACTAAACCCAGAATACAGCTGAGGCTGATGGGAAAGTAAGGAGTTTTGCAGGTATTATAAGTATTCGACAAATTAAAATTTTGGCTTGATGATGGCAATAGAGTAAAAGTCAGTGGATCATCAAATTCATTAGGATTCATCCTCTGAAGACCTTGAATGTCTGTACGAAATTTCACAGTCTGGACTAAAGTGGTGGATCACACAACAGTCCTCATTGCCATCCGTAGGCCCACGTTGCAAGCTCACAAGCCCCCCGTGGCCCCCACGTTCATTTCATTTATTCGATATAAACAAAATAAACAGTCCAAACAATTATGAGGTAAACAGTTTCCTTCTTTTCTCTTTCTCTCTCTTCCTCTCTCTCTTTAGCAAAGATTTACCATTCTGGACAAGAACAAAGATGGAAAGTTGAGCCGCAGGGACCTGAGGAAGCTGCGTTACAAGAGGATGTCACTGGAGCACTGTGCTACTCCATTCTTTCAGTCAGTCCCACGTCCAGCAGCCAATGATGCAGGGCTACTTCCAAGATTTTAGCTATTGGATGACAGGAGCAAATTATATGAAGATTAACTTGACTCAAATTTGAATGGTTTCAGTATTGGCATGTTTTTTCTGAAAAGTCAGAATCAAATACCAACATAGCAGTCACACTTATTAAGAAACGATTAATTTATAATGTTGCATGTATTTCAGGATGTCTCTAGCATAGGAGGAAAATAATCTATGATTATATGGTCTATTTGATAAGTAGGTAACATCTTACTTACCATACAGTGACTAAGTGGTCAATAGTTGCTCACTATGTCCATATCACCATCACCTCATGTCATACAAAGGCACATAATGTGAACCGTCTGTCTCTTACAATGTGTTATTTTTCAGCTAATTACTGAAACACCAAGGGTTAAAAATGTCACACCGCGATGCGTTTCGTCCCCGCTCTGTGACCAAGTTGCACCTCCCACCATGCTGTTCTCTCTGCATGCCATCTATCCATTCATCCTCCATGCCAATACCGGCTTCCTGTGTCCTGCTCCCCACCGATCTCATGACCACACCATCTCTCCATCATCTTACTCCTCCTCCATGTTGAAACACTCCTTTTCCCCTTCTGTGCTATCTACTTTGCTTTCATCTTTCCTACAAATGAATGTATCCTCAGCCTGACTCTCTCTCAATCCCTCCTTCGTTTTCGCTCTTGTCTCATTCTTTCAGCCTTCCATCTCTCTCCCTTTCTCTACCATGCATTCTCCCACCCAACCCCCCTTTTCTCTGCCAGTCTGCGGTGACAGGTTTTGTGGGAGTAGGGCTGGCTGTGTCAATGTCAAGCCATTCCCAGCAATGATAATGTTTATTACCCACTGTGTTTCCCGCTGCTCATGGATTAACACAAATTGAAGGAGTACCCTTCAGAGATAACACTGCGGGGTGAACTGAAAGACAATGGCTGTTGAAGAGCCCCAGTGCAGTTGTTTCCATACCCATGGATATGTCTTCATACCATCTCTGTGTGTATCTATACAAGACTGCATAGTGTGCATGGGTTAATGAGAGTATGAGTGAATGCACATGTTTCTGCTGTTGCGCTGTTGTTAGCCGGGGTCACCATGAGTTATACTGTGCTGTGTTTGCAGGTCATGTGACCGTAATAGGAACAGGAAGGTGACCCTGCGAGAGTGGACAAGCTGTCTGGTGGATCGCTCCGAGGCCTGGTTCTACCATTTCATGTGTTAGTCACATCTTTTGATCCGATGTTGCTGTAATTTGTCATGGTCACAGATAGAGGTTGAGAGAGTTTAAAGCAGCTTTTACTGTAATGTAAAACCCAGATTACGTTAATGTATTTTATGCAGTTGAAGAAGAGTAAAGATTCTTCTTTTTGAAGCTCACCAGGATACTTTATGACTTTATGTACTTCCATAATGATCGCATCAATTTTGCTTCAAGCTTTACTCTAATAATGGTTCTACAACTCCTCCTTAGGAAAATAATTTCCTGGATGATAATTACACTCATTCATTAAAATGGGCAATTTAGTACTGCACATCCATGAAGTTGGTGGACTTCCTAGAGGCAGATTAAAAAAATAATGGTAAAAATAGACGCAGTGGAGGCCAAGATATCCTGACTGATTAAACCTGAAGACATTATTACTGTTATTTTCCCAGAGCTTAGAAAGCTCCCCCTAGTCAGCAGTCAGCTGTTTTCCCTGATTTACTCCTCGTGACGAGTAAAATTATTCAGGCTTGATTGTTCATCCCTGGTATCCCAGATGTTCACATCTGATTTTCTTATCTTACATTTTAGAGTTATTTCCTACATTTTTAGATGGTTTTTTATAAAAACGTACCTTTTCCAAATCAAAAAAGCCAATTGTCTTCAGTACTTTGTCACTTATGCTTCAGTCTATTGCAAACCAAAATGATTTGTTTTTTGTTTTATCCACAGCAATGAGAATGGGTTCCCGCAAGCTGTGTCCTACAATCAAAGGGAACTACCTTTGACATGAATAACGGCCATGAACTCCTGCATCTCTTTTGTACTGTAAAGAACTCGCTGAAAGCAACATCACCCCAGTTATCTGATTTGAAAGCTACAGGGCAGCATCCCTACACACTGCTCACTCTCTCAATCTGTTTCGCAGCTTGTAATATAGTGATTTATCACATCATCAAGTCTGAGAGTCTGCTGGTTGTCTGTGCATTCATGTGTGTGCTCAAATGGGACAAATAAATGGACAGACTGACCTCCAGTATTATTAATTACATTAGCTGACATTTGTACATTTGTGTTGTAAAAGAGCACAGAAAAAATTAAGTACCAAATTACATGGCATGCTTTAAATAACCAATTAAAAGGGAGGATGACAGCAGTGGAGAAAGGCAGCGTGATGTATAGAGAATGACAAACTATATAGGAAATAAAGATAAGGGGAAAAGGAAAGCTTAGTGTGGGATGACGTGACCAGAGAAGAGACAAAGAGATAATAAAGGAGGTGAAGGAGAGAAGTAGAGGAAAGTGTCATAATGCACTGGAGGAGAGCGAGGGCGGGAAGGAGGGAGGAAGCAAAGTGACTGAAAGAAGGAGAGAAGTATAAAGTGTGTTTGTGAAAGATGGGAGGAGGTAATGCACTGTAAATGGGGCTTGAGAGTAATGGAGTAATGCATAAAAAATGGATCAGAAATGAGGGAAAGACTGAGAACGGAGAGTGGGAGGGGGAAGGGAAGGCTGAGAAAGCAGGAGGAACTGAGGAGAGGAGGAAATGAAAGAAAGAAGGTTTTGATGCTGCAAAGCATTTCCTTTACAGCCGACTCTGTAAATAGCATCTCTGAGCATGATGCAGAATATTTGGAACACTTGACCTCTGTCAAGGTCAAAAAACTTGCATAATGCAAGCCTGCTGACTTTTTGTATGTATGCACCATCTATAATACATGCTGCCCTGAAAAGTATTGTTACATCTTGTTGTTTGCCTTTTTGCTTTGCACGTGAATTTGTGTGTGGTTTTCCTTGTGTTGGTGCTACAAGATCAATAGCAGGGTGTGTGTGAGTGCGTGTGTGGCCTGGGCTGGGTTGTTTGGTACGACTGGTTTCTCTGGACTAATTAGCCTTCGAATTTACCATGCCTGAAGGATGAGGGGAGAGAGAAAGAAAGACGTTGGTAAAGAAGCTGAAGAAAGGGGGAGAGGTTTCGGTAGATGATATGAGATGCAGATTCAGCTCAGGCGCGAGACGAACAAGGACTGAGGGCTGTTTGCTCTGCATGTATTGCAAAAAGAAAGTGCATCGCCATAAATATCAAAACACGATGTTTTCATTCCGTCAGATTCTCACTCAAAACTTTTGATAACGTGGCGTGGACCACTGGGGAGCTGCAGTTCGTCATGGCGCATGGAGTGAAAAACAAGTCTAATCTAGGAGGGAAAAAAGGAAAGCAGGCATGAAGACAGGACAAAAGCGGAGGGATTAACTGTACTGAACCGTATCTGCTAATGATGAGTGACCTGCGGAACGGCTAGCTGTTGCTCCTGTCTCTCCACTTCACCCACCAACAAACATCTCCTCACTCGCTCCCTTCTTCCCCAGAGACTAGTCTCTTTATCCAAAAAAAATATATATATTAAAATGAGTTGTTGGGGCCCCCCCTGGAGGTCCAGCTCCTCCTCCTCGCTGCTGCTCTTTCTTTGTGTGTCTTCGTAGCCCCCCTCCTCTGTGCTAATAGATTCCCTCTCATTACCTCTGGACCACCGTCTCCACCTCCCCCATCCCCATCCAAACACAGAGAGGACAGTTGTACATTGATCTACCTAATCCCACTTTACCTTCCTGTCACCCACAACCACACACACACACAGTTCACCTCCACTCCCACTGCCCTCCCCTGTCACACCCCATTTGGATATTAGAGGAAAGAGATATCTGTGTGACACCCACCTCTCTTCCCTTGCTATCTCCCCTCCTCCTCCTTTAGGTGCTGATCAGTGATCTGTTCTGTGATGGCTTGCTTGCATCTCTGTCTTGCTCTCTCTCATGCACATTTACACACACTCCCAAGGGACTCTGACAGCACAGGAGCAGATGGGCGGCTGGTGATGACATGTTGTTAAAAATAAAGATTCCTGTTAACCCGTTGTCAGCTCACACACCCTCCCTCATGTCCCCCCCATTTTATCTCATCTCTTTCTGTCAATCTCTCTCTGTTGCTTTCACTCACCGTCAATCCCACTTTCTCTCTTAAAAAGACGTCACCAAAGCCACCAAAACTGTGGCAGTGAAAGCATGCAGCCCGAGACCCCCCCGACCCCCACAACATGATATTTAATATATGGTTGTCATAAAGACGGCCCCCTGCATTATGCATGGCTGGTAAGCAGACATCAATAATAGATGAAAAGGCCAGTTTTGCAGTTTGCTTTCATGCAATTATGCCAAATGAATATTTTTTTCTCGCACTTTCTGTCGCTTTCTGTGCGCATGGAGTCTGTCCGGTGACTGTATGCTGATAAATTATTTAATGGCAACACAAGAGGAGAAGAGCTGCAGGATCAAAAGAAATATTCAGGCCAGTCACGATGGCAGTGAAACAGAGGGAGGACGTGTGTGTGAGAGCCTGTGAGCGTGTCACCCAAGCCTGTGCATCAATTCCAGGTCTGACACATGTCCGACAGATGTCCAAAGTCAGCTACAACGTGATACTCAAATCAAATTCCCCCCCAAAAGACTGCTGTAAAGGTGTTAGACCGTGGCTGGTACACAAAGTTGTATGTGTGCAGTAATCTCTCTAAGGTTAATCGCCTTCCAGTCTTCAAAAGCAGCCGCCGTATCGTGCTCTGCCAGATTGCCGACTTTTAGAACTTCTTAGGGACTATAAAGTGGGCCAGCGAATGGAGGGGGATACAGAGAGGAAGACTGGTGGCTTTGAAAGAGAGTCCAGCCGCAGCAAAGGGTCCTCACTGAAAGAAAAACCCAGTTGTGGCCACTGAAGTGATACATTTATTAATAGCGCTAATGTGCCACATTTCTCATTCTTCTTTGAAGGGATTTTGCATGCAGAGACAAGGGGACAGAGACCGGGAGGACGGGAGAGAGGGGGTCTCACAGATTTTAGCCTGCGGTCAGACAATATTCCCTCTGGGTGGAGTGGGTCCCATTCAGAGCGACCTCAATAGCCCTACACTGAAGTACCTGCTGAATGAGTGAGAAAAGGCCCCATCACAGAATGGAAAAGGGGGGGTTAGAACACAATGTGGCGGGCCTCTTTCTATTTTCCTGATGATATTGATTAAAGAGCTCAGGAGAGAGAGCAGTGTACATGAGGCCCACCATTGTGTGCAGATGAGAGCGCTGGGTGGGATTGGAGAGCCACTAATATGAATGCACCCCCCCCCCACCAAATACTCTGCGATCTACACTTGACCTATAGGTGGAGGACATAAAGCCTTCAATATGGCTGCCCTGTATACAGACTTTATTGTCTCTGTCTGGTACATTTCCAGTTCATTACAGTGTGCCCTCACTATAACATGCAGGGGCGCAGGTTTTTCATTTCATCTCTAGCCTAAATGCAACAATTTCCACAAACTTCAGCAATTCTGAAATCAAAGATAGAAAGGCAAAGATGATGAAGAGTATGCAATGAGAGAAAAAGTGAGGAGATTTATTGTTAAAGGAATAGGAATGGTAGTCTGTACAGTAAATATTAAGCTACCGCTGCTTAGCTTAGCATAGCACAAATACTTGAAGCAACTAGCCTGGATCTGCCACTTCCTGCCAAGAAATTGTTCGGCACATAACCCCCCCACACGTAAGACCATACATTTGAATTTTTACACATCAGTTTTGGGATTAAACAAATGAGAGATAGTGTGTTAATTACGGAGCTGTAGAGTATGGAATGATAGGAGTGTCACAATAAAGAATAAATATGTAAATAAAAGAATAAAAGAATATCACAATAAATGTGGAAATATAAAGAGAAATAAATAAAAGAATAAAAAAATAAGA
>JAVQJF010011847.1:0-14770 GCA_036023855.1 Gadopsis marmoratus
CTCCTGTTACTTAGCTACCAGTTGCCACGGTTGCTTGGACTGATGGGGTTACCTTGGCAACCATACCCATCCCATTGTGTGGTGATTCAGCCACAGTGGGCCTGTCCCAAGGACACACACACACACAGGGATAACATTATCCCAAGGCAGCCCCCTCCCCCTCCAGTGCCCAACGCCCAGGAGCTGCTGCCATGTGCCGAGGTGGGGGGGGGGGAGCCTTTGCACAAAGATACACACACACACACACACACACACACACACCTGTTAACAGCCTCAGGTTGTTTGTGTGTGCGTGAGAGAGAGAGAGATTAATACCTCATTAATAATCAAACCTGTTCCTAACCCACCCACCATGTTCTTTTTTTCCACTCCCTGATTCTGTTTCTCATTTGTCAAAAAGACCCAGTTAACTGTGACTTAGAGCAATCAGCCGCCCAAAGAAACGCCGCCGTGATTCAGTGTGTGTGTGTGTGTCATCCTGCCAGCTATAAGGTGCTGATGTATTCACACACAACACAAACACTAACACTCCTCCAGGAAGCGCCACATGCTGTTTTATACAAACTCAGCATGAATAATCAGAAAATGACCTGCTCCTTTTCATTTGGATGTAAACACTCGCTGCTCCTCGTCCTGCGGGGGCTAAAGGCAGAGTGGGATTAGACGATGATGTCATCAAATAAGAGGCAACCGTTTATCCTTCTCTAAGAAAACGTGTCCTGTGAGAGTGTTTAGAGGAGGAGGAACACTTTACACATGATTTAAGGTAAATCGGACAGCAATCGCAGTGGAATAAAATAAATGGCACCTTAATAACACAAACTGAGATCAGAGGAGGCTCAACAGGTTATCAGCTGAGCCTCATCAGGCCTCTTGCCACTAGGGGGCGCTGTTGATGTGACGATGAGAAGACACTCACATACAGTGGCAGTGACACTGGAACAAAGACTTTCACAAAAGAAGGGGAAAATATAACATATATAGTAAACGTTCTGCACAGGTTCGACTAATACTGTGTAAAGTCAATTGCAAAGGTCAAATATGAGTTTAAAATGTTTTGCATCCCAAGTAGATGGTCTGAAGTCAAGAGTGCTGCAGGGAAACTGAGCAAACACTATCTAAAAATATTGAATTAAAATGTAATGAAAAAAAAAAGATGATTAATATTTAAATTAAATGATAATAATTAAATGTAATATAATAAGGAGCAAAGCGGCTGAACCGTCAGTTGCAACTGTGCCTCCAAATGATATCTTGTATTATGTTTCATTCAGCTCAAGACTTCTTTTCAAGACACTGTTATTATTACTTTTTCAAATCTTTCAGTAAAGAAATGCATGTTGGTCAGTGATAACAAGCCGGTTTGTCTTTATTCCTAAAAAGTTGACTTCACTGCAGGACTGTGCCACTGACAGTTTAATTACTGCACAGTGTTTGGTCAAATGTGAGTAAGATAACAGCAGCATCACTGACACAAAGACAATGAGAGCATCTACCAATTATGTTCACTATTGATTCATCTGCCAGCCATTTTCTCAGGAAATCCATTCATCGCTTGGCGAACACACACTTAGCGGACACTTTGTTACTTGCACAGTCGATTTGTTCAAAGTTTTTGGAAATGTGCAAATTAAAATTATATGTTTATTATAGAGGTCATAGTTGTACTGGTGCTGTTGTACATTATACTGAGAGATGTTCCTCTCATTACTTACATATGTACATGAGGGGGTCAGAATATTAGAAACACCTCCAGTACATCACCACCACCAGCTATGACCTCAGTGCTGAAACATATAATTGGATTGTACAGGTGTACCTAATAAAGTGGCCACGGAGTGTCGTCTCCAATTACGGTATTCTTTTGTTGATGGGACTAATTGTCTCAGCTCCATTATCTGAACCTCATATTTCCGAGTGAAAAC
Organism: Gadopsis marmoratus; assembly: GCA_036023855.1. Classification (NCBI taxonomy): domain Eukaryota; kingdom Metazoa; phylum Chordata; class Actinopteri; order Centrarchiformes; family Percichthyidae; genus Gadopsis; species Gadopsis marmoratus. The sequence goes on from JAVQJF010011847.1 coordinate 1,926, forward strand.
GAAGATGATCGTTAACCTTGTCCCCCAAATTGCCGGTTTTAAATGTCTATTCGGCCACTTCAGGGTTCAGCTGTGACCTCCGTGCCATTTTCTGTTTTTTGAAGCATATTCTTTATTTGGTCAGTTTTCACAAACCCCTTCTACATTACAAACAGCTCATTGACATCGGGTGGCCTTTACAAGAAGTTACAGTGATCATTAGGTCTTCTATTTCTGAGCAATTCAAACATGAGTTATATACAAGTTCACCTAACACAGACGTTCAGTCCAATATATAATATTTAAAAAACGATCTTGTGTGTTTCTGTCTCACTTTAAAGAAGTCTCATTAGACGGCATCAGTCCAGTCCTTACCAAGTACACGATCCCAGTGTTAGTGGCGTCCATCTTTCTATGACAAGGCCCCCGCTGTAATCTGGGCATATTTCTTAGGAGTCTGTTGTAAAGCTGTGACTAACTATGCTGCCGTGCACGTTCCTAGATTTCGGTGAACTTTTTTTGAGTGAAAAAGAAGTGAATGATGAGCAGAAACCACAAAAGCACAGTGTGCTGCAGGTATGTTGATTCCTGTTCTATGTGTGTTTGCATGTTGCATGTGTGACGACAGCAGACATTCGTGAACTCTCCATACGCTGAATAAACATGCTTTGCACACAGAGGCTCATTAGTCTGTGTGTGTGTTGCGCGTGTGTGTGTGCATGTGTGTGTGTTTGTGTGTGTTGTGTGTGTTGTGTGTGTGTGTTGTGTCCGTGCTACAAGGTCAGATACAGTAATACGTTGGTCCGCCTTCAGACGAACAACAGCACACGCTGCCCGCCCATTTGAATGGGACGCTTTCCGTGTGCATTTTGCGTATTTTTTCCGTGAGCCCCTGCCTGGCTGTAGGCTGCATTGGGAATCGAACCTGTGACTTTATTTGAGAACGCAATTGGTCTAAGAGCTGTAGAAAATCCTCCTCGTAGTATTTTAAACCACTGTGCAGTGTTTTGGTGCCCGATAAACCTTCAAACTAATGGATCTATTATTCAGCCTGGACTTCCTGGATATCTCAGTCTCACCTGTACCTGAAACAACATTACCGTATCACCCAATCAGCTTCAGCTAAATGTCATTTCTTTGCCGTTTGTTTTGACAGTGATAGTAGAGAAGGTGACAGGAAATGAGGGGAGAAAGAGGAGGGATGACATGCAACAAAGGTCCCCGGCTGGATTTGCAATTACATAGTTGGCGTCTTGAGCCCTCAGGCCACCAGAACGCTGCTGCTTCAGTTAATCTTCAAGTCAAAAATCAATCTGGAACTTTACATCACTGTAGTAATGGATCGGCTGCATTTAGCTGTAATTACTCACTACCATCCCTCCCACAGGACGGGAGCGGCAAATTTGTACGATTATGTATTCTTTGGCAACGACGTTTCAGGTGTCAATCACTCTCGCAACCAGTAGAGGGCATAACTGGATATTAAAACCTAAGGAAGATCTCTGCGATCAATAATGGCTAACTTTAGCTAGCTTTCTGAGCTACATCGTGCACAGCTTCTCCGTGTCGGTTCAGTCTGTGCAGGCTGACTGTGTCCTGACTCAACCAATTAAATCATTTCTGCCTTCAATAAATCATAAAAACTCAAAGCCACAAAGCTCTTGGCCATTCTTTTGTATTTGTATCTATCTACTCTTCCATTTGCATTCATGCCATATTTATATTTATATACACACTCAGCAAATCTGTGCGACCAGGTGAATTCAGCTAAAAGCTACCAGCCCTCATTGATTCTTCCACTTTACTGCACTTCAGTCATGAAGGGAAGATGCAGATGAAAGGGGAAGAGATGGCTTAATCATGGATTTCTTTTAAAGCCGTGATACATTTGAAGAATAGACCGTACAAAAGGCGATGCAGCTCGGTATTCGGGGAGCTGCTCTTTTTGTGTGTGCACGCTGCGTGTTTACTGGGCGCCATCATTCATGTGAGAAAACCCAACGTAACATTCTCCTCTTAATTCCTCAGAGGCCGACTCCTTTCGTGGGGATTTGAGCTTTTTATTTGAGAGCTGTTATATTTTCTGAAAGATGTGCAGGCAAACTAAATGTGTGTAGTCTAAGCCGCGAACACACATAAAGACACAACTTCACAACTACGGGGCTTATCTGAACATAACCAGATGGCTGTGGTTTGTCTGCTCTACTCTGAGGAAAGCAACTGATAGCTGATTATGTTTTAATGTAGAGGAAAGTGTCAGAAGCCCGAAATAAATGAAAGAGAAAGAGCAAGTATCATATATATATATAGTACGTGCACAGTTTTTAGCAGCGGTCATGAAAGTCACATGACCAAGTTGACGGAAATAATGAGCACACAAACAAAAGCTTAAGTTGTGTATAAGTGTATTTAGCCTATAACACAGGAAACCTGTAAATACAGCACCAAATTAAAACTTGATATGATGTCTGGTCTTGATATGTTGCTGAAATGTTCAGTTGGCTGATCATTTTGTTGATGTTTTAACCAAAATAATCACAAATTCTCAGTTTCCAGCTTCTGATTTGTGGGTTTTATGCTGTTGGCCGGACAAAAACAAGCACCTTGATGACCCCACCTTGGCATCTGAAACAATGCGATGAACATGTTGTCAAATTCTGTCACATTTTATAGGCTAAACTATTAAAGCTGGAGTGGAGCTTTCGTGTTCCCCTTCTGGCAGTGAGAGTAACTACACAAACACTGACGTCCGCCTGTACTTTACTAGCATAACAAGATCGAAACATACATGTCGTCGCTGTTGCCACGATACCGTTATTCTGACGCACTTGCCTAAATAATATCATTCAATTCAGTATGCTTTGTTGGCACGACAATATTGCCAAAACCGTAGGTAATAATGACATTAATCAAGAATAGCAGATAACATGGTGTATACATGTGTGTGTTGTTGTTGGTTGAAGTCAATATAGAGTTGTGTTTCTCAGCTTCCACTGGCTGCCCTCAGGCCATACATTGATCTGCAGTCGTCTCACTTTTGGTCGTTTCGCCGAGTAAATATGGGAGTTTCACTTTGTCTGTTAACTTTTCAAATTTGTACTTTCATGCTCATCTCTCGGAGCCTGGTGTCTGGGACGTGAGGCGAGGGCGTGTAGGTGTCGTAGCACATTCGATGACAGCACACGAACTGTAGTGTGCAGGCGCCCGGTGGATCTCCGCACTTTACTGAGCGCATTTCCAAGTGTCAGAAATAATTACTGACAAAAGGACACACGCCATGGTCACTGTTAGCATTACTGACTGAGTATTGGCTGATCATTTATACTGGTGTTCACCTGCATACTTGCGAACGCAGGCCTGGTCAAAGCCTGCCCACAGGCCTGTGTATTTCTGTCTGTGTACGTATGCACGTGGATGTGAATGTATGGGCATGGCGTGTCTGTGTGCATGCATCTAGCAGCCTCCTTATAAAACACACACACACACTGAATCTAATGAAACGCACACTGCATTTAGACTCTTGATCCTTAAATCAGTCTGCGCAATTTGAAATAAGCGTACATTCTCTTTCAGTGAGGGGGTTGTGGATGTTTTTTCCGGCCACATTGAGGTGACTTGTAAAATATTAAATATTATCAGAAGAGTTAACAGTGTTTGTTTGCTAGTTTAGCAGGTTGACGTTACAGAAAATTGCCTCTACTTTCACCTCTCAGTGTGTAGAAAGATATATGTTCACATGTATTATTTACTGCAAACACAAAGGCTTTAATCTCCAAATTAAATATTTATTTGGAAAAACAAATATGGCCCTGAAATAACTGAGCTGGAAAAAAAGACTTCGTACAACAACGTGCTGTCCAGAGCATTTTCTCAACATGAAATAATAATAATAATAAGAGCGAGATCAGAAGTCGGTGCTGGATCTAATAGAGCACATGAATAATCACACAATATGTATTTGGATACACTTCACTGGGGTTTTATAATGTTCACGCAAACAATTTTTTAAACTAGTTCTAAAATGTGAACATATGCTGGTTTCTCTTAGTCTAGTCGCTTAGTCTCTTAGTTTAATGATAGTGAATTGAACATCTTTGTTTTTAGGACGGTTGGTCACACAAAGAAAGCGATTGGACGTCCAGATTATAAATTGATTCATCGAGAAAGTAACCTGCAGACTAATCGATAATGACAATAATGGCCTTGCGATACGCAGGTAACACAGAGTCGTGTAGACGGTACCGGAGTAACATGTTATTGTCATTGTGTCATTTGTACTTGACTCATTAAGGAGCAGGACAACAGCACACGAGACAAATGTTAAACTAAATGTGTCGTCGTCAGTGTTGAGCTCCAGTGGGGCGAAAAACCACAGGCCAAGGACAGTGTGTGAGACAGCGTGTGAGTGTTTTTGTCATTCCTTGTCACTTCGTGACTTGGTTTCAGATTTAAATAAGATTAGAATTAGTGTTAGCTTTCGGTTTAGAGGTTATGGAGTGACTGTAGTCAGTAGGTTTAACACTTTCATGTGTCTGGCTTTGGCCAGCATCACGTTGGCAGCAGCTTTGTTCACTGGGTTCACTGCATTATTTCTCTTATTCATCATTTGGAAATCCCCGTGTGTGTGCGTGTCTGTATGTGTGTGTGTGTGTGTGTGTGTGTGCGTGTCTGTATGTGTGTGCGTGTCTGTATGTGTGTGCGTGTGTGCATGCATTCACTTGAGGCTTCGTTGTGTGGCTTTTTGGTTGACTCTGCAAGCGTGTTTGCACACCATCAGTTTTTGTGCAAATTAGTTGCACAATCTTCTGCCTTCTTGTGTGTGTGTGTGTGTGTGTGGATGTGTATGTACTGTGTGCGTTCCTATGTGGCAGCTCACATGTGTGTGTACGCATGCGTTTTCGTGTTCGTTCATATATCTGCATATGCTACTGTGCCGCTCTGTGTGTGTGTGTGTTGCTGTGTATGCGTGTGCTTTTTGTACTTTTGCGTGTGTGTGTGTGCGTGTGTGTGTGTGTGTGTGTGTGTGTGTGTGTGTCCCAGCCAGGAGTCAGCAGCAGACCTCGTCCTCGACGCCCACTCACACTCCCTCCAGCTGACTGGCACCATGGCAACGGAGAGATCCAGCCAGCTGAGCAGGCGAGGCAGCCAGGGCCCTGTGTGTGTGTGTGTGTGTGAGAACTCTTGTGTCCATATCTGTGTGTTAAGGTGGGTCTCAGTGATTTGTCTCGCCTCTTGCATTCATTCCCTGCTATGTTGCACGTGTGTTAGCTCATGCATGCATGCATACATACTGCGTGTTTATGTGTCTGAGAGTGAGCACGTATGCATTTGAGTGCACGGTGAATGTTCATTTAGGCATGCAGTCGTATGGCTGCATGTGTGTGTCTGGAGGCGTGTGTGTGTGTGTGTGTTGCTGGGTCAGAATGAGGAAGGGTTTTTTTTCCCCCATGGATGCTGCAGGACAGGGACCAGGGCTGAGAGAGGCTGGGTGGTGTTCTCCTCACCCTTTAACTGTCACCTCTTCATGAGCACAAGACAACACAACTATATCTGACTGTATCAAAGGCCAGATTATAACACCAGCAAAGGTCAATAAGACTTTGTAGCCTGGGTGCCCCAAAATACAGACAGTACGAGAAAAAACATAAACATCTCCTGGAAAAGGCTCGATACACTTACTGTATTTCCTTAAATAAAAACTGGTAATCAAGTAAAAGCCAGGTGTCCAGTAACGGGTGTGGTTGACAGGAACAAATAAAGGCCGGCCTCCCATATAGGCCGAGGAAACAGTAAGGCTGGATAAACTCCCGGTGGCTGATAACCAAGATGGCAGCAGCTACATTTCAAGCCCCGTACGGGAACTTTGCAAGTCAATTTGTTTTCCACAACTCGTTTCCTGCAAATGTTACACAAGAAAAGCCTCGTTAAGAAATGAAGGGTAAGGATTTCTACTTTCTACTTCTACTCATCAAACGGGGAATTAGAAGCAGAGGCCTCTAATACAAGCCTGCTTCAGATAAAGGCCTGGTACCTTCTGCAGTTCAGCTAAATAGAGGCTTCGGCTGCTATCTGAGGAAATACGGTATTTGCTTTCTTGTCGAGAGTTGGATGAGAAATTTGAAACCACTCTCGCAGGCTGTCTGGAGTACGATTGTCGTGGTGGTGGATAGTGCTGTTCATCAACATCAGATCTGCAGCAAACACTGTCACTACTACGAGCTACAGCAATATTGTCTCATAATGGACAAGGCTTAAATTAACTTAATGAAACATTTTTTATTTGTTCACCACTCCATGCATTTCATGCTGCTCACCTGGAACCAGGTGGCGTTATTTAAATTAATTATATCATTGGGAATTATTGTTCTACACTCCTGGGAAGCACTGAAAAACTGTGATATAATAATAAATAGCTCTAGTTCATATTGTCCCTATTGGTTGTCCTGAAACAGATATAAAATATAACTCTGTGGTATTAAAAAGTCTTTAAAGTGACTGAAAATGGGGGAAACATCTAACAAAATATTTTAATAATATTTGAAACTAAATTAGGTAAAAGTCATTTGTCTTATGTTATCCGTTGCTTCATCTGTACATTTTCTGTGAATTTAAGCAGTAGACGTATTAGGGATCAGTGGGGGCCTGAAGGAGGTGGGTAAGAGAAGCCTTCCCTCCTCTTCACTGTAGTGGAGAAAGTTCTTGGTGTCTGCAGCTGCTCCTGTGAAGCCACTCGATGGCTGACAGAAGAAAACAGTGAAGGTTTCAAAACACTCTTCTGCTTCATCCTGGTTCGGGACAGTTTCCTGCCCTGAGCAGGGCCTCAGCAAATTGACAGGGCAGATTTCAACACATACAACTCGCGTGTGTGTGTGTGTTTGTCAAGAAGAAAAAGAGGAAGAAGAAGGAGAAGAGGACAGTTTCACAGAGAAGGAAATCCACGAGGCCCAACCCAGGACGCCCTCGGACACGGCTGGGAAACCCATCCAGAAACTAGACTCCACATCCCGCAGATATACCCGGAGCCATAACGTGGATGATTGTGGAGCCGCAGACAAGAACCCAAAAGAAAACCCGCGATCACAAAGGAGACAGATCTAATCTATTGAAATACATACCTTACATCATTTATACTAATGTTCATGCAACTGTGAAACTGTGAAAATGTAACTATATATGCACTGCCAAATATTGTTGGCTTCAACAAAATGTTCCAGTTGCACCATAACGACGTTTGAAACATTTGTTTGTCTGTTACCCTTAAACGTAGATTGATGGATGCACAACGGCATCGAATTTGTGACCCTTTTTATTGCAGGACATTTTGCCGCTCAAACGCTTTCCCGAAATCTTTAGGCTTTAAAACTCGTTAACTTCTTAAATAGCTGTATTTAGTCTGATCCCCCCCCAAACAGCGGTTGGTTTCCCACCAGCTGCCCTCGGCGGGTAAACGTTGGCCTCCCGGACAGCAGCACACAGAGAGAGAGAACAACCAGAGGGAGCGGCAGGAGAGTGTTTTGAAACACACTTTCACTTCCCATGGTGGAAGGTTATTTTCATCCTCCTGGTTGAGTTTCTCTCTCTTTTTTTCTCTCTCTTCTCTCCATCGTCTTATTCCTACGGGGAATAAGATAAGACACACAGACACAAACATAACGGCCACTCGGCTTCAGTTGAACAGACGTATGGGCAGACACAGCTCTGTTCCACCCCTCAGTGCGATATTAGAAAATATCTGTGGACATTTATTCTGTGTGTGACACAATAACATCCTAACTTTGGATGAGACAGTTAAAACTTGAAGTGGATTTCCAAGTGTCCCTATTCTGGTATGAAAATTACTCAGCAAGGAAGAAAAATCCATCTGAAAATGACAGAAAACAACTAATGTCACGTTGCACCAGATGAGATTTTATTTAAAAAATCCAGAAGTACGTGTTTTCCACAGCAGACCTGTTGACTTGTGATAGTAGGAAAAGCGTTACTAACAACAATGGCGCCGTACTATTCAAGCGTCCCAGTAAGCCGTGACAGTGAGCCAGCATGCACAATACCAGGACGCTGACCCTGAAGTGGAAAATGGAATCCAACCATCACTCATTTTATTATTTATACCCGTGCTTTTGCTGCTGTGGAAATGGCCTATCCCGTCAGTTTGAACCACAAATCTTCTCTCATCGTCTCTTTAGACGCCGACGATTCGACGAGACGTCATGCGACATGTCCACGAAATGTAAACTTTGTTGTCTCATCCCTACATGAACAAAACCCCTGTTTGTGCTGTTGGTTTAGTTATGAGCTGTGTTGCTTCTCTGAAACGGAAACAAGGCCGACCTGAGACTTTCTAGAAGATATGAGACTCTCATGGGGCCCGAACAGGCAAACTGTCAGTCAGTGTGTGGTTGGACTGTGATGTCTTCTTGCTTGGATCTTTAGTTGAGGAACCGTGAGTTGAGCACTTCTCTGGAGACCAGCAGGGAGTGTTGCTGTGTGTGTGTGTTCGTGAGAGAGAGTGTGTTGACACCAGGGTTAAGGTTAGGGTTAGAGTTAGGGTTATACACAGCAACCCACCTTCACATAAACAACCCATAACAGACGGGACCAACCAAGAACAAAGAGTCTCAGCACACACACACACATTTAAAGAGGGAGATCGAAGCAGCTTTCTTTCATCTAAGAAATATTTCTAAGGTGCGGCCGTTCCTATCTCAACAAGGTGCCAACAAAACTTGCTCCTGCATTTGTCTCAAGTGGATTAGATGACTGTAATTCTTCCAAAGCAATCAGTAGATAAACTACGATGAATCCAGAACTCTGCTGCCAGGCTTTTAACTAGAACAAGAGACCCCGGTTTTAGTGAACCTGCACCGGCTCCCGGTGTCGTCTAGCATTGATTTTAAACTTTTTTACCTGTTTACGAGGCTCTTGGTGGTTCGGGAGCGGCCGACATTATTGAATCTTTGTCATTTTAAAATCCTTCACGGCCTCTTAGATCCTCTGCTGCTGCTTTTGCAAATATGAACTCTCACACGAGCAAGAAAACCGGCAGCTCAGCCTTTTTTAAATCAGGCTGTAAGAGACGCAAACTCTGTATCTGCATAAGAAATGTGTCTGAATGTGAAATAGTAATTGTTTTATTCCTTCCAGGAGCGCCAGTTCTGCTCTGGACGAAGATCTCTAGACGTCTGATCCCACGGAGTGAAGCTACTGTACTTCCCCGTCTGTCTGCACGTGATGAAGGTCACTGAGCACAGCAATAAACACACTCACACATACACACCGATACAGAGATATACACTCGGTACGTATCAGCCGTGGCTTCACGAGCACTGACATGTGGAGAACATTGTTTAGCTCCTTGCAATGGGACATTTTTGGACATCCGTGTAAAAGTGATCCTGCATCCAAAGTGTGAGGCCTTTGCAATGACGTATCAGACGATCCTTCCCAGGCTGTAAAATACAACGTAAAAGCACAGCAGAACCAGGAACCTTTCCCCTGCAAGTTCTCAAAGCTTCAGGTTACGGGTCGTTCGGTTCTCGTTCCGGAAAAAGGTCGGACTGCCGTGCTGTCCGGGCGTTAGGGCTCATCGCTGTATGTCCATGAAATCTCTTTTGTAACTGCTCCCAAGATGTTTCTCCCAAACGTTCGAAGCTGTGGCAGACTGATGATGGGGGGGGTGGGTGTAGCTCGGGTGGGTTCAGGTTGGACAGTAATTGGCGGTTTGGTTCCTGGCTCTTCCTGTCCACACGTCGACGTAAAATGGCCGCTTGAAAAGGTGATTTCCGCTCACGCTCAGTCGAAACATGTGCCATTATTCTCAACGATCAACTTTCACTTTTCAAACCAGGGGGGACATTTTGCCGCGTTGCAGTTTTGATAATATTTCGTTTAACTGCTCAGACGACTCGAGCCTTTGAAATGAAAACAATGAGCGAGACGCATCAGGAAGTTTAACACCAGTGATTTTTTACTCAAACCTTCCAGGAATGAGTCAAATCATGACGCCCTTAGTAGTAGAATTGGTTTGCATCAAAGTTTAATGAATAAATAATCTGATGAGGTTTAATAAAAGACGTTTTTCAGACTCAGTTCTGTTAAATGTGTATGGCGACAGCTTGCCTCTCACAGTGTGTGTGTGTGTGTGTGTGTGTGTGTGTGTGTGTGTGTGTGTGCTGAAACCCCCCTTGTTTTTGCACACAGCTGTTCTATTTGACTTGAGAGATCGGACATGGCTGTTTAATAGTGTAGTTAGGCAATAAAAAGCTAATTGATCACTCATAAAACTGCATGTTGTTTGTTATCAGCCCGTAACGTAGAGGTAGTGTCTCCTTGTTGGAGTAGAGTTTAGATGGAAATAAGTGCTCGTGAAGGTAGAAATCTATTATGTTTTAATTAAAATGATGGTTTATGACCCAAAATGCTTAGTTCGCTGGCAGAGAGTCCATTTCTCTGTCAGTGAAGCAGCTCCACGTTTGACATCTGCAGTCCGGAGTGTCGATTTCTCTCGCTGCGGTCGGGCTGAGCTTCGTTCACAATCACATATATTTTATAGCTCGTACAGAAAGCAATATGACAAGGCGAGCACGCAGGAATCCCAAAACATGTGCTTAGAACGTACATTACAAATGGCAGTAATAATGTGCATTAAAGTGTGACGTAAAGGGAGGTGCTTGGAGAATGTCGCTGTCAAAAAAAAGGCCACACTTTCACTTTGATTCGTCTTCCAAAGTTTCCCTGTGAAGTCGCAAGAGAGAACTAAACGCCTCAGGCTCGGGAACGTGATGTCAGAGTGGCGTTCCTCTTTAAGGCTGCTAGAGGATGCTGTGTTGGAGGGGGAGTGTTTTCAGCAGCGTGGTTTGGTGCCAGCTTCCTTATTTTGACGTGCGTGTTACTGGCCTGCTGGCCCCGTTTGCCTCTCGGCTCGCTCCACTGACTCGAAGGTTGCATCTGATCGGTTGAGACGCCTCAGCTGTTCTAGTACAGGGCTTGTTGGGTTGCTTTCTGATGAGACACATGCACGAGGGAAGGGAAGAACTACAAACTGACGCAGGGCAGATAAGAATCCACTTCACCTGTCACGGTTTAAACCGGCAGCTGTGCGTTAACGTTCTCCTCGGCCCGGCTTCATTTCTCCTCTGGGTTTGTTGTTGTCTTTCATTTCAAATGATTCAACACAAGTGTGCAAAAGCAGAACTCTGGGTTTGAGCAGGACTCACACGCTGCAGCTATCAGAAGGCCTCAGTGGCTGAAAGGCACAAACTCATGGTGTCTTCAGGGCACGTTGGGATAAAACATAAACCCTTGGCATTAGGTGTCTTCATTACCGAAATGTCTGAAGTGTTAATCAATAAGATGCAATCTGATATCATGGGCGCTGCAGAGGGCTGGACCTTTATTGTGTTGTAAAATAATGAACAAGGCAGATTTATTTGTTTAGCACCTTTTAACAACAAGGACGTTTACAGCGCTTTAATGAATAACATGCAACACGAATGGACGTAGAAATAAGACAAAGGAGGAATAAAACTGAACAAACAGAGGCTTCGTAGACTGTCTTGGAGTTTTGGGAAATTTTGTTTTCACTTAAACTTTTTATGTGTTGAATTTCCAAACAGACACCAGACAACAAGACGTGGAGCTTCAGTCTGGATTCTAAACACAAACACAGAAGAATTAAAGAGTAAACATGTAACTGAAACAATACAAGTGTTTGTCAGCGTGTTGTTATGGATGAGTTTGTCCAGTTTAACACAAGAAGATGGAAAGAGGCTCCTGGTAAAGCTGAGACACCAAACATCAGGCAGACAGGGTAGGCAGGGCAGGGCAGGCAGGCAGGCAGGCAGGCAGACAGACAGGGCAGGCAGGCAGGCAGGCAGGCAGGCAGGCAGGCAGACAGGGCAGACAGGGCAGGCAGGGCAGGCAGGCAGGCAGGCAGACAGGGCAGACAGGGCAGACAGGGCAGGCAGGCAGACCTATTTATCAGCTTTTTTTAAAAATAATTTAAATATCTGGATGAAGTGGAACAACGACATTTGTTTTGTTTTTTTGGGGGGTGGTGTCCTCACCTCAGTTTGTGGTCCGTCCCCCTTTTGAACGCGTCCGGGACGGTCTGGCAGCGTCTTTGGACACTTCCTGCCATGTCGCAGGACTTCTGCGTTTGTAGGGCTTCAAACCCTGCAGCTCCTGCAGCTCCTGTAAACTCTGCAGCTCCTGTAAACCCTGCAGCTGAAGGCGACATCATGCGGGACCGACGTGTGTCGGAGTGAAACGGAAGGCTGTGAGGCTGCCAGAGGACATGAAGAGGAGCAGGACTCAAACAGGTGTCCCGGTGTCTCCGTCAGGAGGAGGAGGAGGAGGAGGTGACCAAGAGGGAGAAACAAGAAGCTGTGAGTGTTTTACAGGAAACAGCTGTCAGTTTCTGTAACCTGCTGCTTCCTTCAAGGCTGAAGGATGGAGCCGAACCAGCAGCCGAACCAGCAGCCGAACCGGGACAAGCCCGGGTCTTAATATTGTTTTGTTTTTAAAGAACTAAAATCTGCGTTCTCTCTCTCTGTGTCTCTCTGTCTCTCTCTCTCTGTTTTTCTCTCTCTCTCACTCTCTCTCTGTGTCTCTCTCTGTGTCTCTCTCTCTCTGTCTCTCTCTCTCTCTGTCTCTCACGCTGTCTCTCTCTCTCTCTCTCTGTGTCTCTCTCTCTCTCTCTCTCTCTGTGTGTCTCACTCTGTCTCTCTCTCTCTCTCTCTCTCTCTGTGTCTCTCTCTCTCTCTCTCTGTGTCTCTCTCTCTCTCTCTCTCTCTGTGTCTCTCTCTCTCTCTCTCTCTCTGTGTCTCTCTCTGTCTCTCTCTCTCTCTCTGTGTCTCTCTCTCTCT
>JAVQJF010011848.1:0-37445 GCA_036023855.1 Gadopsis marmoratus
GGGGGTAGGGTAAGAGCAGGATGAAAGAGAACACACAGCAATCAAAGTACAACTCCACATACAGAAAATGCAAAGCAATGGCAGCTACAATGTTATTTACAACAGCAGCTACACTAATAACGACAATAGCGGCAGCAGGCGGTCCGCATCCACTCGACGTGACCCGTGTTCATCCATGTTTAGTAGGCTAACAAGTGGTGTGAAGGTATGTTTTCTGCAAGGGTTTGTTTTAAATAAAATTATATCATACAAGCATGGCTTTTATTGTGTCCTCACCCTGTAAGCTATAGGTTTTCCAAACACCAAACTGAGTCATATCCAGAATATTGTAAGTGATTGTGTTTCAGTTTACTGGTGTCAATGTCATGTTCACTATGTGACTCAATGATTATTGCTGTCAAATTGTGCATTAGACCAATCAACTTTGTATAGATAAAGCCTTTTTTGCCTGAAACAGGATCACAGCTGATTGCATTTATTAACAGTTATTAGCTGCGCTTGTTTTTACAAATGATAAAAACTGAATAGAAAGAAAGAGAAAATACTAGGGGAGCATTTGGCAGCATTATGTTTGTCACTTCGAAAACCTCCGCTTCAATATCATTTTATTGGTCACCTATTGGTCCTTTGGGGAGGACAGTCTCGCTTCTTCGACATAACACAGTAAATCTAAATACAAGTAAAACCTTATCTCCAGGTTCACAGAATGGATTTTCAGTCTTACAATCACGCCGAGCCGTTACTTTTGCCAGCTAGGAAAGGAGCCTTCAGGGACAAAAAGCAGCGAACATTGGAAATCAGAGACGAGCGGACCATGTGCTACTATCATGACCAAAACTGAAACCTGTGGACTCAACTTCAATTTCAAACTCACGAGAAAAGGAGAAAGGGGATGCCTGTATTCTAATCATGTGTGTCATCAGCCACTAATCATGCTTTTAAGAGTTTGGTAATGTTTCTGTAGTGCAAATTCAGTGTGAAAATGGTGGTTAAACTTAAATTGCTTTATCTCCAGTTTCTGCAGAGGTGTTTGAGAGCTGAGCTAAAACCTGAAACAACACCTGAAACAGCACCTCCAACAATAACACAAGCTTTATACGAAAGTCTCTAGATGTCAGATTCATAATAGTGACTGCATGCTGATGTCTGTGTTTTCTCTTTATAAATCTGTGCCACATATACACATCCCCTGTGCTGTCTGCTTTTGATGAACAAACACCAGGATCTCCTTCTAAAGCCAAACTAAATGGCCCTACTTCATTTTCTGTATTCTGTCATTACTTCTGTCATACCGCTGTTAAATCATCTGTTTCGTCCTTTCACTTCCTGAATCTTTGTCTCACACGATGTCTCTCCCCGAACTAACCACACTCACATCTGAAACTGACGTCAGCAACAGACAAGATAAAACCCTGAAGGGAAACAAACAGAGCACTGGTCACAATGATTCCTCTGAGTCTATCTCTGGCAGTAATATGTGTATTGAGCAATTGGACAACAGAATGCACTGCAGGCTGTGGTGATCGACAGAGAGAGATAAACGGGCGATGCTGTGACATGTGCCCCCCAGGTAAAACCCATAATTCATTTTTTAGATAAGAAGATAAAATGTGTTTCATATACCACTGACCAGTCATGACTTTATGACACTGACAGGCGAAGTGAAGAACGCTGATTATCTGGTTACAATGGCACCTGTCAGTGGGGGGGGGGGGGGGTATATATTAGGCTGCAAGTGAACATTTTGTCCTTGAAGCTAATGTTTTGAAGCAAGAAAAATGGGCAAGCGTAAGGACATGAGCGACTTTGACAAGGGCCAAACTGTGATGACCGGACATCTGGGTCAGAGCATTCAGAGAGGTTCTGATAGAAAGGTGTCAGAACACACAGAGCATCACAGTTTGTTGAATATGGGGCTGAATAGCTGCAGACCGGTCAGGGTGCCCATGCTGTCATAATGTTTATGGCTGATTGGTGTAAGTCTGTTAAATTGTTTATCATTTAAGCTGAGAGGTCGCATTCAAGGTACTGAGTGTGAATGTTATCCATATTTTTGAGAGTTGCTGATTTCATTTGTCTTTTATTTTGAAGGTCAGCATTTGACTATGTTCTGCTCAGAGCACCAGAAAACTGCCTGTAGCCCCTGTGAGGAGGGCTACTTCTCGAACCATTATAACACCTTTGACAGATGTGAGAAATGCAAGTCGTGCCAACAAGGTGAGACTGAAAATAATGCTTAGAGGTTTGACTGAAATGGGGTAGCTTTGCTCTCTGAGGATCTCTAGTGCAATACCTGCACATGATATTGACAAAGCATTTAACACAATGGATAAAAGACAAAACACCTGGAATCCCTGTGGTTTGAATTTTTTGTCTGTCTACAGAGTATGCAGAGAAATGTACGCTGACCACAAATGCAAACTGTTCATGTGGCAATGGTTTCCTGTGCTCCAATAATGTCTGTTCAAACTGTGAGGAAAACAAATGCGTCATGGGGGAGAAACCGAAGAAGATAGGTGAGAATAGATCTATTTTTTTAGGTCAAAGCAATAAATTGTG
This sequence comes from Gadopsis marmoratus, assembly GCA_036023855.1. Lineage (NCBI taxonomy): Eukaryota > Metazoa > Chordata > Actinopteri > Centrarchiformes > Percichthyidae > Gadopsis > Gadopsis marmoratus. The sequence continues at coordinate 2,560 of JAVQJF010011848.1, forward strand.
GCTGCAGTTTGTTTTAAAATGAATTGCTCTGGTTTTCATCAGTTACTGTTTTTTTTTGTGTTTATTTGTGGGTCTCATGCCATGGGGTGTCAAGGTGCGCAAATGGAAATGTGGGTTATACACTGTCATATATAGGTTGTATTAAAGCCCACAACTCTTTTTACGCTTGTCTAGTCTTATTCAAAATATGTAATTAATCTACATTAATCTGAATGATGATCTGTGGGCACATTTGATAAGGGGAAGACAAAAAGAAAGACTGCTAGACTGGAGGCATTCCAGATAGAGAGCAAGCTGTGGTTTGACTTGACAAAGACTAAAGGTCTTCAGCCAAAGACACCTTAACATTCTGACCAGTTGACAGGGCTAGAGGAAAAGTCACAGGATCACCAAAGTCATTAGGATTCACCACCCGAGAATCATGAATATTTGTACCAAATTCCATGGAAATCCATTGAATATTTTTTTAAATATTTCCCTAAAAAATACAAATGTCAATCACATGTTGGCGATAGATGAAATATCAGGGGATCACCAAAGTCATTAGGATTCATCCTCTGGGCACCATGAGTTCTGCACAAAACTTTATGGCAACCCAACCAATTATTGTTGAGACACAGTGTTTCAGTCTGGACCAAATTTGGAAAAAAATATTTCACAACACATGAGAATTACTTTTTGTTCTATCTTTGCAGCCACTTCCTCCAGTAATGGGTTGATAAACTATTCATACCAGTGTGAGCCTTTATGCCCTGATAATGCATATTTTGATGCGAAAGAGGATACCTGCAAGCCGCGAACACAGTAAGACCTCTAGACTTCAGCTACAATAATTATTCCCCATAAAACATCAAATTACTGTAACATAAACCATTTCTGGCCAACAGGTGCAGTATATTTGGACTTACTGAGCAGTTTCCAGGGAACAAAACTCACAACGCAGTTTGCTATGAACGTGGTATGTAGACTATAATCTCTTTTTGATGGCAGTATGTGCATGCAAAAGAAATGTTTTTGCCATAACTTCACTATGATTTGATGTTTTGCCAGAGACGCACAGAAATGGTGGAGAGTTCGTTCATGTGATCCTTGGCATCGGCTTTGTTTTGCTTTCTCTCACCCTCCTTGTTCTTCTAACTTATGCCTGTTTAAAGAACTTAAAGAAGCACAAACCATGTAAGTGGACCTTAACAGAAATACATATAATGATGACCATATCAGCACCTGTTGATTTCATTTATTGAAACACAGGCATGATTTAAAAAAGGCATCATTAATAATGTTTTTTACTTTTGAAGTGTGTGCACTGCACATTGCATTTTTATAATCAGCTTTTCACTCAGATTTTTGCATTATTTAGTTGTGAACCCAGTATTTGCCAGCTTTTAAATACAAAAATGTGAGAAAGGAAAGGGCTTTCCATTTATTTTAGATACAATTTTATGTTTTTATAAGATGAGATACAATTAGATAACAACAAATATCAAATGCCTACAGTACAGATGTACACATTATATTTACCTTTAAAAACGAGCAGCATCAGCAATTGAGGGACACTGATGGAGAACAATCATCATATGTTTAAAATTCTTGAAATCACAGTCCAGATGAAACTGGACATTCATAGACCAACACCAAGTGGAGTGGAGTGCTAGAGTCTGAGTGTAGGTGACATGTAGGTATACGAATATGACATGACCATAGTGGGTATTTGATGATGCAACTGATTTAAAAAAATTGAGTTTGTATTTATTGTCTCTGCTTCAGATAATAATCCTAACGACATTGTAGCAGGCACCACCAGCCCCAGTGACTTTAACCTGTCAAAGGAGGAGAGTGGGCTCGGGCTCATCATACAGGATGAATCCATGAAGTGCAACAGCTTTGACCGCCTGCATCTGGAAAACATCTAAGATGGCATCATTAGTCTGTTCAACCACAAGCATCCTGCTCGGTATCAGCACACATTTAAATATAGAGAAACCTGTTATGATTAGACATGCGGGCTTGTGAATGAAAGGTCCCTGGTTCAATCTCCAGCTGGACAGATCTAGGCAGTTGTCCCATCCTCATTATCACTGTGAGGTGCCCTTGAGCAAGGCACTTAACCGCCCATCTGCGCCAGTAGAGCTACTCAGTGTTCAACTGATTACCAGGCAGTCCAGGTTTGAATGTGTGTGTGAACTGTGAGTCTGAAGAGTATGAAACCTGTAATAAGTAGAAATAATTAATGCAAAAATCTAAAGGATTAACAGTGTATTTATGTAGCACTGTATTTATTATTTAAATATTTCTGTACATGGGCTAGTCCTAAAAAAACAACCTCAGCTTTATAACCAAGGCATTAATACAAACTCTAGAAACAAAAAATATTTGTTCAAGCCTGTGTTTTTTATTTCTTATAGTTATTTTTAAAAATATTTTCTTTTCACTCCCTAGCTGTAACAAGTAAACCTAACATTCAGCCTATCCTATGCCAACCACGAGGAAGAATCTGCTCAGTTTATCTTTATATTGTGAAATGTTTCTTGTATCAATTTCTATTAAAAAGGTTAGAACATCAACAGCTTGCTGGTGTTTTCTCTTTATCTCTGATTGGACATGTTTTCATTATAACATCATGTGAATATTTCTTATGGTGAAACCAACATATGAAGGTACAACGAGAAATGTTTGGTCAAAAATATGTTATTATCAGGGTCATAACCAGAAAGTATTACGAGTCCTACATTGAAGCCATGTATTACACAGGGTATATTATAGGTACAGTGATGAAACTGTTACATGTTGCATTATACAACAGGATATGACATACTGGAGCCTTGCCTGGTAGTTTGTGGTCACAGGTTACTGTCCTGGCAGACTGTAAATGGTACAGTTTTGTGTGTTTGTGTTCATGCTGGGGCGGCTGTATAAGACTGGTGTCTTTACATGAATAATTGTACATTGCTCTCTTGACATGTTCCTGTTTTCTTGTTTAAAAAACACCCCAACTCATATTAACCTCCACATGACACGAAATAATGAGGGCGGTTTTTCTTTTGGAAAAAAAAAATCACATTTTTCTGTGTTTAATAAAAAATAATACAATAAATCAAAACTGGGTGCAGTTCCTTCGCGTTCCCGTGGGGGCACTGTCGAGCACGTTTAGGCAGACTGATCATATGACAGCTGCCGCGTCCCGCTTCCCTCCCCGCTGGAAAAACGCCACATCTGACTGGGAGTGAGAAACATACAACCACAGGGGAGCGTGAACGCCGACGTCAAGATGCTGGCACTAATAAACCGGCTTTTGGACTGGTTCAAGTCTCTGTTTTGGAAGGAGGAGATGGAGCTGACGCTGGTCGGCCTCCAGTACTCGGGAAAAACAACATTTGTAAACGTGATCGCTGTAAGTCTTCAGCCGCTAGCCGCCTTGCTAGGGTTGCGCTAATTCCATTAGAGCTAATAATGGGATAACAGTTACCAAGCTGGTTGGGTCTGTGGTTTTTCGGGTCCAAAAACGCTGCGACCCGGACCCTGCTGGGACCGCAGCGGCCATAGAAACAGACCTGAAACCGAGTCAGGTTGTTGGACTTGTGTCAACAAGTCAGCTGAGCTAACAAGTTCGCTACCGGCGGTGGGTCCTTGTCGGCCGGCTGCTTATTGTGTTGTGATCGCCCAGCACGCTAAACCCAAGCGCAGCGCACGGATTTGCTTTGTTGTGACTTAACTTTTATCGCTTCTCAAACTGTGGGGTCATTTTACCCAGAGTTCCGCGCTGCCGTCGGGTTTTCAGCCACCAGGAAGTTTACCTTGAAAACAACGTTGGCTGTTTGTTGCCAAAACTCACGTTGCAACACGCAGCGCGCCGCTTGTGTCCTGTGCACAAGGCTCTTGCAACAGGTTGAAGCTGACCTCCGCAAAGAGAAACTTAAATTCTTCTTAAGATTTTCGGAGCCGATTACAAAGAGCTGACGATGAATAGTTGGACAGTTGTTGTTGCTGTTGTTGAGTACAAGGTGACAAGGGGGCATACAAACAAGTGACTCAGTACACTAACAAATGTGACCAGCTCAGCAGTTTCTAAACATTGTTCAGTTAAATGTGGCTTATAACACAAACAGCTGACACGACTCCTGCTGCAGTAAATTTACATACAATGCAAATGTGATTAAAGGTCTACAGACACTGGTGTCTTTCACTGTGACCTCTTGTGACCTGAGGCTGGAGGGCATCTGTTCCTTTGGCAGGCCAACTGGTTTTTGTGCAACTTTGCAGGGGTTTCTCAAAACTGGCGTTTCTGGTGGAGCATGTTCCGTTGGCTAGTTTCCTCAACAGCAGCTGAATTTTTTTCTTTTTTTTTAAGCAGCATTTTGTGAAGAGTCCAAAGAGTTTCCTGTCTTTGTTTAGCATCCTTTTGCTCTCACAACATTTTGCACACGTGCTTTTTACCCCGCCATCTCTCTGACGACCAGTTGGACATGTCGGTGTACGTCCTGTGATGTGCTTGAATCCCAACAATGATGACAACCGTTTCAGCTGGTTTAACTTGATATCAGTGGCAACATACCTCCACTAGAGCTGAAACATTTAATCCAGAAAAATAATTACTGCAACTATTTTGTTAATGGGTGAACTGTGGAAGTTAATGCATCCAAAATGCCAAACATTCAATGGCGTTTTAAAAAACTGTAAACGGAATATCTTTGTTGGACAAAACAAGCCATTTGACGACGTCACCCCGGGCTTGAGGAAACTGCACTTTTCTCAATTTTCCTTTTTAGACATTTAACTGAAGCTCACGGTTTGACTGCGCACTTGGCATCAGGTAACCGAGGCTGGTGTCTGAGGAGGACGTTGGGTTTGGGGTTGGAACATAACGCTGATGCTTCTGACTCACTGAAGACATGAAACGATGCCCAGCCAGCTAGTTGGCACAAAAGCATGAGTGAATGGTTGTAGCGTGGGCGGCTCCTCCTTCCTCAGTCATGAGACCGCTGCACTCATTTCCACTTAGCTTCATCAGGTGACTCTGGCAAGTCATGTGCTGTGAAATGTGGGTGTAGCAGACAGTGCATGCTCTCTGGTTTGCAAAGGAGGGCAGGGAGAAGGAATATAGACAGCTTGTGATGTTAAAGGGGAAATGCCACTGCTTCTGTATGCTGAAGTGGTTTTATTTGTTCCCACTTCAGTTTGCCACAGCGGGCATTCACCAAAGCCAGAACATGTAGCGATGCAGTATGTGGCTTGTTTGTCATTGTGGTGCAAAAGTGCAAATACTACATATAGTTACATAAACTAGATTTTTACAGTCATATGTTGTATGGATGTGTGTCTGCAACATTTTACATTTAACCTCTCTGTCCTGTTACTGGGCTGGAACATACCTGATTATGTTGTATGGATATGTATGTTAAGTGATTCTATGCTGCCTCATTATACTTTGCCCGTCCCACCGTGCACATGTTCTCTGCAGGAAATTTCAGTGATATTTTCATCAACTGAACGTCACCCACCTTTATTAGTGACTTAAACTTGTGTCTCTCCTTTCAGTCTGGACATTTCAGTGAAGACATGATCCCTACAGTTGGGTTCAACATGAGGAAGGTCACCAAAGGAAATGTCACCATCAAGGTATTTTAATCTTTATGCTGTTATGACCAGTGGTGGAAAGTAACTGAGTACTTTTACTCAAGTACTGTATTTTTACTTGAGTGTTTCCATTTTATGATACTTTATATTTCTGCTCCTCTGCAATTCAAAGGGAAATACTGTACTTTTTACATCACTACATCACTTTGACAGATATAGTTACTGTTCTGATTAGCTTAAAAAATACTATGCATTATTTAAAGAGTAAACCAGTGGTTCCTAATTTTATTTTGTTTGTGCAAAAGCTGTGTATGTATTCATATCCAAGGATGTGAATACTGCTTATCACAGTGTAACTGTAATTAGTGAAATGAAACCAGCACACCTGTTGGACAAGGAGGCAGTAAATGCTTTGATGGTGACATTTGAAATAGGAATTTCATTTGATGCCCTTAACACTGTAGATCTGGGACATAGGAGGGCAGCCAAGGTTCAGGAGCATGTGGGAGCGGTACTGTCGGGGAGTTAATGCAATCGTGTGAGTATCCCAGTTTAAATTTTCAAGTTTGTCTTAAAATCAAATGGATCGGAATTTAGACATACTATGAATGTATGTAAAACACATTTTTCTAATTGTTCCGGGCATTTTTAGGTACATGGTTGACGCAGCAGATCGAGAAAAGGTGGAGGCATCTAGAAATGAGCTTCATAATTTATTAGACAAACCTCAGTTGCAAGGAATTCCTGTAAGTGTTTCTCCAGAAACCCAATTTTAAGCTTTGTGTCATTTCTGCACCAGTCATGCAAAACTTTGTGTAGGTTCTGTCAACAATTTCTTGGTGCAGATGCAGATTTCAATTGTAATGTGCTTTCAGGTTTTGGTACTCGGTAACAAAAGGGATCTCCCCAGTTCTCTAGATGAAAAGCAGCTAATTGAGAAAATGTAAGTATGGAAAACGTATTACAGCTGAATGCCCAGTTCTGTCATTTTATATGTAAAACAATGCTCTGTGGATTCTTTCTGTCATGAAAATTGCCCTATTCATTCTTGTTTAGAGTTTTACTGGAAGAAGAATTTTAAAATTTAATATAAGATTTAATATTAGAATATTATTATTTTTTCAAATCTGTCTGGCTTGTACATATTAAAACCGTCTACTTATATCTGGTTTTGTTTTTTAATCCCACACTAGGTGAACCACCGTTACGCTAATGACAGGTTAAACAATCAGGACCATTTTCTTTTTCATGTAGTTTTTGTTAAAAACTGGAGCTGCATGAAGTCATAGTTTACTGTAAGGAACTGGCTCCCTCTGCTGTCAGGTCAGAAACGTGCTGAGATTTTTGCTCATACCTTTTTAAAATGCGTACAACAAGCTGCAGATGTATGACTGATGAGTCAAATGCATCCTTCTCATATTTATTTTATTTTTCCCTTCAAAGGAATCTGGCAGCTATTCAGGACAGAGAAATATGCTGCTATTCGATTTCCTGCAAAGAGAAAGACAACATTGGTCAGTTGCATTTAATGACTGCAGTATAATTTTGTGTTAACTCAAAGGCCTAATTTTCATTTTTCATTACTGTGCATTCGCAACAATAAGTTTAAAGGGCTGTTCCATCAATTTTACAAATTAAGTTCAATTTACTCTTTGTAAGGATTACTTACTACTCACCCTGTGAGTCTGTGGCTCAAAAGCAGCTTTCCAAACTCTGGAAAATAACCCTGCTGATGTGATGAAAGACTCTATTGAATTGTATTATGGGAATTGTAGGATTCAGCTTTTAAAAAAAAAAAAAAAAAATTTTAAAGCTTCTGGTCTACTGGAGACTAAAAGTTAGGAAATCTTGGCCTCTGCCGCTTGGATTTAAACCATTTTCTTGTGAGTCCCCCAATCGTATGGAGCGCCTATTTTTAAAGGTCAGCAGCAAGTGATTGGAGACATTTTTTTGCCCTGGATTCAGCCTCTCAGGGTACAAATAGACTGGGGCAGTATGCAGCCAGAGGAAAAGACTGCAGGTAGTGCTTGGGGCTGGAAAAGTACTTTTAACTCATTGGTATGTTTTTGGGGTTAATAAAAGAGATGTAATCAAAAATTTTTTTCAATTTAATATTGATATTCTCAGTCAAAGATGAGGATTGTTTTTTTTTTTATAATACAAATATAACACTGTCAAGGCTCCGTTAAGAAAACTAAACATGATATTAAGCTAGTTACACAGCATTTAATTAATTTGTTTCTACTTTACCATTTTTACGGAAAGCACAAAAGTGTATTTTTATTTGTCTTTGGTCTGATTTCATTGTGTCACTTTGACTTCTGATGCCAAACTTGTTAACGTGCAGTATAATGTACTACATATGTACTAAATATGATCATGATTGTATTTTAATGAGGTTCTGTGTAGCTAAATCTGCACCAAAATTGTATGCAATCATATCGTGTGTTGCTACTGAGTTATGCTGAATCATCAGAAATGCCCGAGTTGTACACCGTTCATCAGACTGACCCAGCATGTTTCTTTGATTCCAGATATCACACTTCAGTGGCTCATCCAGCACTCGAAATCCAGGAGGAGCTGAAACTGCAAGAGTTGTTTTCCAACTTTGTTCACCACGTTGCTGTCATGCCACACCCATGTCACTCTGCGAAGAGATGATCTACAGTTGTATCTCCATCTCACATGCTGCTCTGTTCTGCTCGTGTCACACAACCCCCCACTCTTTCACAAACCTTGAGCAATGCACTGCTAAAAAATTTGATTCTGACACCAAATTTCTGGAATGGAATTGGCAATATTCGTCCTGTAAAGCTGTACTTTAACTTGGAGCGAGAACATCATTTCTGATCTACCTTTTACCATTCAGGCATTACCTGGCTGATCATACCCAGTGGTATAATACTAATCTTGGGTATATACACCCTCTTGCTGAAGGGTTGATTCTTTCAAACTTCACATGAATGAGAAATGTGCTTCACACAGTCAGATATGATGCCAGGAGGTTGCTGATGTGGACATGCAGGTTCTCCCATTTCTGTCGAGCTCCACTCTGCGACCGTTACCTTTGATTAATCAGGTTTTCTTTCAAGGACGGGTCTATTGTTTTAGAATATTGTGCATTTAAGCAAGGTCTGTATAAATATCAAGCTAGTATGATTTTTACTGATGTGAAATGTGCGTGTATGAATATATGATTCTATTTAAAGTCTGAATGTACTAAAAGTAAAGCTGTACGGGGTTGTGTGGTTCATATCGGCTTCTGTTTGCAAGTAGCCTCCCTCAGTGGAATGAAGTCTTTTGTTCTGCCTCGAGGCTGAGAGAGTGGCAGAATTCAAAGTGCCTTGTGCAATGTCTCTCACCTCTGAAGCAAAGCACCGTGCAAGGTGTGCCTACCTGGGTAGAGTGGGAAAAACAACACCACCACTTCAGCATATTCAAAAAATAAAATAGCATGCGTTTTAGACATTGTCCTGTTATTTGTACACTAACTGTTGAACTATATCACTCTGTATTGGTGTATGGAACTGAGAAGGTATTTGTCTTGTTGTTGTACTTTTGACAACAGTAATCCTATTTGGATCCAATCATTGCAAGAATATCTTTATTTTGAATTGAATCTGTGTGGTCAGTTCTACATAGTCAGTGTTATATACTAGGAGGTATACCACAATAAAAATAAGGACCTTTCCTCAGGTTAAAGTTGGTTGGATCTAAGCAAGGGGATTACTTTAGGTCACCTAGGTCCTGTACTAATAACAGAAAACGTACAGGTGAGTCAATCATGTACAGGTTGTACAGGTTGCACACTGTTTTCAATTGGCCTGATTAGACCTCTTGTCAGGACTGTGGGAATGCAGACTGTACTTGATTGACTCTCCTGTAAGATATTGGCGTGTGGAGTTTGGTGGCGTCACGTAATATACCTTTTTCACAGCAGATTTTTTGGCATATCTTAGGAAAATCACAGGTGGAAGTAATGGCATTGAAATGACTTCATTCAATTTAGGTGAGCCAGTTAGCAGGTCTTGTGCATGCTGGCTCACCGACATGGTTTACTGGGACACATGATATAACTGAGGCATCTTTAATGAAATGAGTTCAACCTGTGCTGCTTTTCCTGCTCTGACAAATCAAAGTATCATATGTGGAAAAAGGTCTATATCGCTTATGTAGATGGTAAGCCACCTCATGACCTCTAGTTAGTAGATTTGCATCCTAAACGACCCACACTCACTAAATATATGCTATTTGCTCTTTTACCCTGCAGGTTAATGCTTTCTTTAATAAAATGTATTCATTTTTGTGCCGTTTGTGGTGGTTTAAGCCTCTGTAGGAAAGCCTGTTTCTCACCCGAAATCTTGAGTTTAAGGCATGCACGGTCTGAGATGATGTGGTGACATACATGTTTACAAGCCATATACTTCATATATATATATATATATATTTCATATACGATATTCAGATGACAGAAGTGAGATGTGGAAACCTGAAACCTCCAGTGTACACACACCTTGTTACCAGGAGTCGAACTTGTGAAAAGAAACATTCACATTATATTCAAGAAACACGTGTCATTTCAGGATGTCCTTTTAACACTAATGTATTATTTTTTTTTATCTTTTTTGGTGTGGCTCTTTGCTATTGGCGCAGAAGCTCAATCGATTAAGACACGTCAGGGATGCCACGAGGCGTGAGCAGGAGATTGACAGCTCTGCGGCAAATCGTACAACGAGCCCGCGTCGGTTTCTCGATGACGACACAAGAGGAGAGCCAATCACGCGTCAGCATCTGGCGGGCGGGTCTGTTGACAGGAAGCGTGCTTGTAGTACCTTTAGCCTGACGAACAGGGTTTCGCGTTCGTTCACCCCCTCGGAGGTGTGTGGACTTAAATTATGCGTTTTAAGATCGACCCGGATCAAAGATGCAATGGAGGTCAATAGTAGTCGGCCTTGTCGTATTGAGACTCTCCCTCAGCTGCGTGCTGTGGCTGGCCTTCGGACTCGGACCTAACGTTAGCTGGGGGTTCAACTTCCAGCTGAGCTTCGGTTTGCACAAACTAGACCTGTTGTTTAGGGAGGAGAAAGGCGCCGAGCCGAGGGGCCACCCGTGGGCTCGGCGGACACACGGCGACAGGTATGAAGAGACGGCGAGCGGCAGCTGTGCAAAGGTGGAAGAGGAGTCACTCAAGAGATCCTACCTGAGCTTCTTCGACGGAAGCCGGGACGAGTACGTCCGGAGGTACAGCTCCTTCCCGGACACGCTGAGGACGAAGATGAAGGGCATGGCCAAAGAAATGTTCTATTTTGGATATGACAATTACATGAAATACGCCTTTCCCGAGGACGAGCTGAATCCCATTGCCTGTGAAGGGAGGGGTCCGGACGTGCTAAACCCGTGAGTCATTCAAAGCCGTCCCGACTACCTGAACTGTCAGGCACCTGCTGGACAGACGGTCATTTGCATCTTAGCGGTCCTCTGCAGGCGGTGCCATTTACATTTAGTTTGTAATCATATCAGCTGGTAGTGTAATCCTCCGGCTCTGTGCTGCTCAGCAGTGAGGTCACCTTTGCATTGGACAGTACGGTAGGTCCCAAAGGGTCCAGGTGTCTTTAGAAGGGTCTTGATGTGGTTCCAGGGGGTTTCCGTCGCATTAAGGATTTAATTTCATCATCACTTAAGTCCTTTTGAAATTAGGATAGTGAGACCTTGTTTTATTATCAATAAGTCTGCTGATCACTTCATTGCTTGGTCTATTAAATGCCAGGAAATAGTAAAAGAAAAAAAATTACCCCTCCACATTTTCCCAGAGCCTCGGCTGACCTCAAATTGCTTGTTTGACACGGCCTAAAGATTATCAGTTTATTACCATATAAGACTAAGAAACTATTAATCGTTGCAGATTAATTCTATGTTGATCAACTACTACATTCGTGTGTGTCTATTGGGATGGGATTGACAGGAAAAAAAAATCTTTCTCTATCATCAGCAGCTGCGGAGTCACCGACGTTATCCTTCAACATTTCTCTCAGTCACAGAATAAAAATAGAACCTTTTGATGTAATTCATTAACCATTGAAGTCATTTTTCTAACAAAAAGGCCAAACGTTCCCCTCTTCCAGCTTCTCAGTTGTTAGGATTTCCTGCCTTTCTATCTCATATTTAATAATAAGCTGAATATATTTAGGTTTTGGACATTTGGTTTCCAAAATAGGTCCTTTAGGAAATTGTGATGGGCAGTTTTTACTATTTTATAGACCAAATGATGAATCTATTAACCCAGAAAATAATCTGCAAATTAATCGATAATGACAATAATTGTTGGTTGCAGGTGTAGCCTGTACTGATTCTAACAACCACCCTTTGTCTCCAGATCAGCCTCGATGATTGTTTTAATATTCACGACGGAAACCCTCTAGTTAGCATCGCTTAACATGTTTTTTTTTAATGTGGTGTTTCTGTTGTTCTGTCTGTCCCGTCTGCTTAGGTAGTGATGCACTCACATCTAAACACTCCACTTTGTTGTTGGATTTAAAATAGGCTCTCTGTTTTGTGATCTGTTGATTCTTCCTCCCTCTTTTGTGTGACCCCACTGAGTCAGTTTCACTGCTTTCACTTCAGATCAAACATCAACATAAACGATGTCTTGGGGAATTACTCCCTTACACTGATTGACACCTTAGACACCCTACTGGTAAGTTAAACTCAGTATTGATTACAGTGTTTGACCTACAGATTAGTATGGGTAATTTGGCAACATATTATGAGATTGGAAAGCTCCATTTTAGTTAGGTAGAAAATGTGAGGTTTTTACAGGGTATGAGCATCACCTGGTTTGCAAAAGCAGTGTTTTGTCCTACATTCAGTGGCACAGTACTTAGCACTTCCTGTGCTGTGGGTTTTCTGCCGCAGTCAAAACTTCCTCTGACATGGATCAGAGTTTCTAAACTGCCTGTAGGCATGAGTTGTGTTACTGTGTCAGCCCTGAAACCTACAGTCCCGGGTGTCTCCTCTGTGCTGTACTCCGCTCCTGCATCCACAAACCTAAACAAGACTCTGGATTAGGAAGATAAAGGCACAAAAATGATTTTTGTACATAAACGTGTAACAGGGTTTAAAATTTGAGCAAAGTATCTGGAAGCCATTCAGTAGTTGTGTGACCAAAGAAGCGTGTTTATTCAGCATACCGTGGTTACATAATGTGGTTTTTCCTCCACAGGTGCTCGGCAATGTGACAGAGTTCCAGAGAGCTGTCAGGCTGGTTATAGATACGGTTTCTTTTGACAAGGACTCAACGGTGCAAGTCTTTGAGGCAAACATCAGGTACACATGTTGCTACTATTTTCAGAGTCATACACAAGAAGCAACTGTCCAGCTGGCTGAAGATACAATGGCAGATCAGGCTATAAGTCTTAAGTGTATCAACATGGTTTAGATGACTTATATTTTGACTTATACCATTATAGGTATCTCATATACATTTCAGTAGACAATAATTCTCAACACTCTTAATTATTTCAAATAAGGAATTTTTCCAGACACCAATCTTGTAAGACTCTCTCTGAAACACTCGAGTCCAGAGAACGGTTTTAGCTGGTCTTCTATCCATCCTTCACTGAATTTAATGGTTTCAGTTTTGCACCTGATCAGGTTTAATTGTGAAAGCCAAAATCTTGATCATTATAAGATTACTTCTGTACCACTAAATACTGGCTGTTACCATGGGGTCCATAGCGATAAACTATTTGAGGTGTGTTTTGCCGTACGTACGCAGATATCATGATGCTGATATCATCAGAAAAAGCTAATTGTCATTTCTGTTCCAGTGTAATATTTCTCTTTTCTTTGAAGGATCTTGGGAAGCCTTATTTCATCTCACATCCTGCTGACGGACCCAAAACATCCATTTGGCAAGGTGGGCTTTGAAGGTTATGATAATGAGCTGCTTCACTTGGCTCATGACTTGGCTGTCCGCTTACTGCCGGCCTTTGAGAACACCAGCACAGGCATCCCTTACCCCAGGGTGAGTGAGACTGCTAACATACACAAGGTATTCAAATAGTCACGAGCCCTCAAGAAGTTATCATGTGAGCGACACTGACTTCAACAAACCACGCTGTAAAGACTGACAGTTCAGTCAGCATCTTTTAGTCATTTGTATCTGAATTGCAGGTGAACCTGAAGACTGGAGTTCCTCCTGATAGCATCAATGAGACTTGTACTGCAGGAGCTGGGTCCCTGCTGGTGGAGTTTGGGATTTTGAGCCGCCTGATTGGCGATTCCACATTTGAGTGGGTCGCCAGACGAGCTGTCAGAGCTCTGTGGAGCCTGAGGAGCAACGAAACCGGTCTGTTGGGTAAGTACAGCTGAGGAGTTCCAAGAAAAGACTCTCCTTTTTGCTAGCTTTTCCTTTCATTCTAATGCTAATTCAAGCTTCTAAGTAGCACAAGTCTACAGCATGTAAATAATATGCCTACAATTGTCATAACATTTAAAGTCAACTTTCTGTGATTTCTACCTGCAATTCTTTAGGGAATGTAGTAAATATCCAAACAGGCCAGTGGGTTGGCAAACAGAGTGGCCTGGGAGCTGGTATGGACTCCTTCTATGAGTATTTGCTCAAATCATACATCCTTTTTGGAGAGAAGGAGGACTACAGGATGTTCCAAGCTTCTTATGAGAGCATTCAGAACCATATGAGGAGAGGGTGAGTCCCACACTGACAGAATGTGACAGCATGTGCTTTTGGGTGAAAGTAACGGCATGTGTTGGACTGGGCGCATTAGGGAGCTTCACACGAGGTTGCGCCTGAAACGTGAAACTATCACTGTGATGTAAATGAAGCACTGTCCAGGATTGGCCAATCGAAGAGAAAATAAAACTGCTGACAGTTTTCTGTATTTGTCTCGTTTTGAAGGATTTGGAAAGTTGAATACTGAGACGTTAGGCCTTCACAAGATGTCTGATGGGCCATCTGCATTCACACTTTCTTCCTCAGACACAACTAATAAGTAGGACTCGATGAAGGGACGCATCCCTCTAGAGCTACAATGATTAGTCAATTAATTGATTGAAACACAAATAATTACTATTTTGATACTCGATTAATTGTAATTTTTCAAGCAAAAATGTCAAAAATTTGCCAGTTTCCAGCGTCTTAAATTTAAGGATTTGCTACTTCTCTTTGTCATGTTTCATAGTAAATTGAGGGTTTTTGGACTTTTTCGGTTGGAAAAAATAAGCAATTTGAAGATGTCACTTTTGTGATGACATTTTACAGACTAAACGATTAATCGTGAAAATAATTAGCAGATGAATCGATAATGAAAATAATCGTTGGTTCCAGCCCTACAAGCTTCACTAGCCAAGTTTAGGTGGTCAGTGGCCAAAAGCAGAAGAATGCGGGTGCACTTCTGTATTTTAATTTGTGTGCCAAAAATATGTATGTTTTCCCATCCTTCATCAAGCGGTTTCAAAAAGATTTGACTGTGTAGTGTGACATATTGTGAAACCTCTTCTGTTCTTGTGTGTTTCTCCAGGAGAGAGTCTTGCAATGAAGGAGAAGGTGACCCGCCTCTCTATGTTAATGTGAACATGTTCAGCGGTGAGATAATGAACACCTGGATCGACTCCCTTCAGGCCTTCTTTCCTGGGCTGCAGGTGTGAGAGAACGTATATATTATATACTGTATAAGTGTATAAAATGTGTTGTGGCATTCAACTAAAGGCAGATGTTACCAACCCTGTGTTCTAGGTGCTGAACGGTGATGTAGATAATGCCATTTGCTTGCATGCCTTCTACTATGCCATCTGGAAGCGCTTCGGGGCTTTGCCAGAGAGATACAACTGGCAGCTGCAGGCCCCTGATGTGCTTTTCTACCCTTTAAGACCAGAGCTGGTGGAGTCAACCTATCTGCTCTACCAGGTGACAGTGCTGACCTGTCGGTTTGTTGCATGTCATTGTTATCTTTTACTCGGTTAATTTTTTTTCTTCTTCACTTCCCTACAGGCGACCAAAAATCCTTTCTATTTGCACGTTGGAATGGATATTCTGCAGAGCCTTGAGAACAGTGCCAAAGTCAGGTGCGGATCATGTAATTGATTCTATTTTTGGGAGTATAAGGATTGCTTTGATATGTCTACTTTAAGCGGTGTCATTTGCAGATGTGGGTACGCCACTCTCCACCATGTCGTGGACAAAACCAAAGAGGACCGCATGGAGAGCTTCTTCCTCAGTGAGACATGCAAATACCTTTACCTGGTAAGTTCCAGCCTGAGCATGTCAGAGATAGAGATGTGTTGTATGTGGATATGGAAGCATAATAAGATAGTATTCGCCTGTATTACAATGTTATCTTTTCTTGGATTTGAAGACTGGAGTGCAGCTAAATGTTCTATTTAGAATTGTTGCTGCAATGAATATATATTTAGTTATAGATTACTCCAGAAATGTTTTAATCAATGGATTAACTGTTAAAAAATGAGACATTAATATCATAGTTTCTTAGAGCTCAAGGTAGCATCCTCAAATTGCTTGTTTTTTTGGAACCAGCTGTTTCAAACCCAGAGATATTTAATTTACAATACTCAGTCACAATAATTGTTTTTGTTTTGTTTTATGCAGGTTTTATGTTTCAAAATGTGTTGTCTATGCTGCTGCCTGTCTTTGCCAGGACGCTCTTGAAAAGAGATTTTTAATCTCAATGAGTCTTTTTCCTGGTTAAATAAATAAAAAAATAATATAAAACAGGACTATTTTTTAATAACAATATTAATATCCCTTACAAACACTGTTGGATAACCTCAAAATGTCAGTCACTGTATTAATGTCAAAGTATTTAATCAGAAATACTTGATTTTGTTCTTGTCACACAGCCATTGTCGGAATAAAATTCAGGCCCACTTTTGGCTCAAGTTTCTCCGTACCGTCGCATAAAGAATAAATGTTCTCTTGTATTGCAGCTGTTTGATGAGGACAACCCACTTCACAAATCTGATAACAAGTACATCTTCACAACAGAGGGCCATGTTGTGCCTATTGACAAGCGCTTCAGGGAGAAACAGTGGAATGACATGTTTCCGTGTGAAGAGGGAATGCTGGCCGAAAGAACAAACAACCAACCGCCGCCTAATAACATCAGCAATGTAAGACAGATGACGCCCACCCAGAGCCTGGTTCTGCTCAAGGTTTCTGCCTGTTAAAAGGGAGTTTTTCCTTGCCACTGTCGCCTAGCGCTGCTCATGGTGGAATTGTTGGGTCTCTGTAAATAAAGAGTCAGTCTAGACCTGCTCTATATGAAAAAGTGCCCTGAGATAACTTTGTTATGCTATTGAATTGAATCCTCGCCCGTCACCATTCACCATGTAAACTTCTTTTGTGATCAAATTTGTGAGAAAAACAAAACTTTCTTCCTTTTCACTCATTCTGCAGTGCAACAGGATCCCAGAGGAGCGACGGTACACTCTGCCATTAAAGAGCGTCTACATGAGGCAGATCGATCACATGGTGGGGCTGTTCTGAGCAAGAAGATGCATGTGGTGACTTTGGCATGGACAGGCCTTCAGCACACCCCCTCAGGTTCAGATGCAGTGAGGTTTAAAAGGATCCACTGTTGGTCAATAAAAATCCTCATCCCATCTGCTCTTCTGCTCAGGATACAGACAGGAAACTGACACTAAAGGAAACCTGAGAAAGCTGCTTGGTTACTTGCTCTATTCATTAAAGGTGTGTGGGTGGGTGTCTTTGCTCATTGGTGGGAGAGCATGTAGTTGACAGGTGAACAACTTTTTTCCTGGAAAATGAGGATTTATTTTGGCTGAGGTCGTGTAAGTGTTTTTAGAATTACTGATGTGTTTTTTTTGTTTGTTTTTCTTTTGTGGAGCAAAGCAAAAACAACCTGTTGAGGTGTTGGTTCGCGTGTGATTGTTCCTGTGTCTGTTTGTGTGTTTGCATATTTGAAATTACAGCTGAGCTGTGAATCATATCATGTTAATGGGAACAGTGCCATCTAGCCACAGATATGTAAAATGTATAGCCTATAAAAACACTCGCCTCTTAAAAATATGTCTCTAAACATGATTAGTGCCTCTTTGCAGTTGATTCGCTTGACTACATCAGTGCTTTTTACATGAGGGCTGAACATTAATGAATACTGTTTTAAAGTGCCTTCAATTTTTCTCTGCCTTTCTGGATGTTGTACAGTGCATTTTAGTTATGAATGATGTTGTCAAGACCTTTTGGAGGCCACTGTTGATATTGCACAATAGTTGTCATTCCATGTGTATTTTTTTACACTGATTATGACATTAAGTTCCTTTTTCTTTTTTTTTGACATGAAGAACCAAGCCATAAAATAAATTTTTTAATGTTAATGAGTAAAAACATGTTCTCCATAATTTAGTACACACAGTTAATTCTTGTTTAGATGCAAATTGTTGTTTTTCTGTCGGTTTCTCTTAATTGCACATCATCATACCTGTTAATTGTCATGTGGTGAGAACTCAGGGTTTAAAGGAAAAATGAAACAAATCTATGAATGCTTTCAAAAAAACCTTCCTCAAATGTTGTGGCCTACAACATCTTAGGATAGTGTTAGGTATTTATATTGCAAATCTCACAAACTCTGTTATGAGGTCAAAGAATAGCCGTGCTGTATTGACTTACAGTTGTACTGTAATATTCACCATTACATAAACAGAGAAAGTGTATGATGTCTCCTTAAACTGTGATGTGTAATAAATGTACAGCTCTATTGAGGTATATTTTCTGGACTGGCTCATCTCTTACCGAACATCCTGTCTGGTTGCATGGCATGATTACATCACAACATTGGCATCTTCTTTGGCTTTGGGAGACAGCTGTTCATATTCAAGTGCTGTCTAAACTTCTCCAGGCCATAGATTTTCTTTAAAGAAACAGTTTGACAATTTGTGAAATACACTTATTCACCTTCTTGCTGAGAGTTAGATGAAAAGATCAACATCACTTGATAGCAGCCTGATCACGTAACAAAATCCACATACTAGCACCTCTAAAGCTCATTAAGTTATAGCTCCTGTGTTTCATTTGGACAAAAACAAACGAGATATAACCTGTTAATTAGTGAGCTTTAGAGGTGCTAGTAGGTGTATTTTGATATTTGGACAGAGCCAGGCTAGCGGTTTACCCCTGTTTCCAGTCTTTGTGCTAAGCTAAGCCACATCTGTAACCAGCTGACATATAAAGTAGCATCAATCTTCTCATCAAACTCTCAAGACAGAAATCGAATAAGTGTATTTCCCAAAATGTCAATCTGTCCCTTTAATCTGTCTGAAATGAAAGGTGAAGGCTGTTCAACCATAATGCTATAAAAGGAATCTGAAATATTCTGTGAAATTAATAAATGATACATGGAACAAGATATTGCTGTGTTGGCTTTTATTTGTGAAAAATGGGTAAGTACTGCATTTTCTACAGAAGCTTTAATAGACTTAATCAAGGTTTACGATTATTGGTTTCTGTACAGGATAGTTGGCTCGAGGGCCTAGACTCACTTAGCTTTTAGACAAGGATTTTTCAGTTTAAGTATATTACATCTACCACCAACAGTGTTATAGATCCACATGGTATCACCACACTTCATGAACTGTCCAATAAAAAACAGTTTAAATATGGCCCTTTTCAACTATAGCAAAAAGTTAAATTTTCTAACCCTTTACTTAAAAAATCTATTCGTTATCTGTTTAAATTGTTTCTCAAACCGTAGAAGAGTTTCGGTACATGTAGAAGCCATTTCTAGTGACAAGATCTTTGTAAATCTCTAACAGAGGTTGAAGTGCATCTGCAGGTGGTGAGGCCCTCTTATTTGCTTTTTGGCTGTATACTGACTGGAGCAAAGAGACCATGCATTAGCGTGACTTCTATTCACGTTGGTGAATGTGAGAAGAAATCACGTTATGCTGACAGAAGCTCTTGACGTCTTACCTACAGATTGCATAGCTCTCCAAAGACGAGTTTGAGAGACCCAAGAGAGAAGTCAGCTTGACTAAAATTCAGCTCATCTGAAATCTGCACATGATATTCTGACTTAAGAGCTGTCTTCTGGTCTCAGCTGATCTGAAGTCTTTGGTCAAAGCTGCAACTTATGTTTTGAACACAACAAATTGATTTTTATTTGTTGCGTTCGCCAGTTTGAGGATGGCTGTGAGGGGACAGTTTTCATCTTTAGTGCTCAGTTTGAATTGAGAAGGGATCTGTGGAATGTTGTGTGGGCTACATCACCACCCTGTAAAAAGAAGAAAGTGTCACACTGCTTATAAGCTCGTCCAAATGTTTGAAAGTGAATCATGATTACACAATGTGCAAACTTTCCTCACCTTCAGTGGGTGTGTCAGCGTGGCTCTCAGAAGAGACCACAATCCTTCAGGTTTTCTTTGATGATGATGTCGGTTACGGCGTCAAACACAAATTTGACGTTCTCTGTGTCTGTGGCACAGGTCATGTGAGAGTAGACTTCTTTGATGTCTCTGCGCATGTTCAGGTCCAAGAACTGCATTTTGATGTAGTTACCAGCATCCTCGTACGTATTGGGGCCTTAACGAAAAAGATATCAAGATAAAGGGGCATATTTAATTAGTTTGTCACTTTTTAAAGTCCTTCAGTGCGCTGCGGTTTGTGTGTTGTTGTGACCTCACCATCATATTCAGGGAAGCACATGTTGAGATGAGCTTTCTTGATCTTCTCAATGAACACATCTTTCTTGTTGAGGAAGAGTACAATGGAGGTGGCGGCGAAGTAGCGGTGGTTGCAGATACTATTGAACAAGTGCAGACTTTCGTGCATTCGATTCTGAGAGGAAAATGCGCATTTTTACACAATGAAGAACTGTTCAAATAAACCAGCTGTCCAAAAAGGATTAGACCATATAGAATGGCAACTGTTATCGTACCACTTCATCATCCTCCACCAGCACCATGTCGTAGGCGCTCAAAGCAGCAATGAAGATGATACAGGTCACACCTTCGAAACAATGGATCCACTTCTTCCTCTCTGACCTCTGGCCACCCACATCAAACATTCTGCATGCAAACAGAAGCATGTTATCTTTGTGACTGAAAGAGCGGGAGCACTGATGATGATGAGTTCTTGGTGTTGTCCTCTCCAGAAATACTGCGCTGACTCACCTGAAATGGAGATCTTTGAAGGAAAACGTGGTCTCAATGATACCGGTGGTCTTCACTCTTGATCGCAGCACATCCTGCTCAGTGGGCACGTAGCCTGGTTGGATCAGTCGCTCCAGGTCATTCAGGTAGCTGAGGGGAAAATACAATTCATTCAATAACAAACACTAATGTGAGACTTTCCCATTTTAAATCCAATCTTGGGCGATTTCTTACTATCCAGCGGAGTCGTTGAGCTGGTACTCCGAGGCTCTGTCAAAGCATGCCTGTATGCCAGAGTCCTTCCACAGGCGCAAAATGATGTCGGACAGCTCTTTAGGCATGGTGCCTTCCTCAATGGTGTCTGCAAGATGCATGAGCTTCCTGGCATCATCCTACAGGGCAGATGAAAGAGGACAGGGGTCACATACAAGCCTGCTCAGTATTCTGCTAGAAACCTGAAATCGGTTTATGCAAAACACGCTGAAGTCTAACTCGGTACCTGTTGATCAGCATGCCCATAGTTTATATTGAGTGTGTTCATGGCCTTTACAATGGCCATGATGGACTGCAGGGTGTTGCTGTAGATGATGGTGATGAACTCCAAGCATTCTTCAAGTGAATAACCATCCTTGTGGATAATTCTGATGAGCGAATACAGTATTAGTATGTGATTTACAGTCCGTTTCAGAGGAAATGAGATATTGCTTGGGTGCTGAGTCAAATATCTTACTTCATCTGTTTGACAATAGTACTTTTGCCTGATTCTCCAGCACCTATATGAAAGAAGAAAAACGTCTTTAATGTAGTTTTATCATTTTAAATCACTTTAAATTTTTCTAAGAATGTTTGGGTTTATTAATGCGGGAGGAGATTAATATTAACTGCAGGCAACTCATGGCATTCATCAGACAGAGGATCCCAACAGGTCATAATACATCTTACTTCAGGTCTAATCTTGTTCAAAGCTGATGTCAGGGGTAGCATTTCCTGTCCGTGACCTACACTGCTATGAGGAGATGATGAAGCTGAGTGTGAAGCCATGTCTGAAACAACCTGACAGATATTCAGAACAGTACATGCCCAACTGTACCAGTATACTCTTAAATTCTTTTGTTTTTAAACCCAACATACAATATGCAGATATTTTTATGTATAGAATATGTGAACTACAAACCTAATTACAAAACCTAACCTAATTAAGATCTTACTAATTTCCCCTAGCTGGTCAGCTACACACAGAGTGCCTGTGATGTACTTAGTCTATTGTATTTGAATGCTACAGCCGAAAGCGCTGTCCTTCAGGGTTAAGCCCTTTGTGATGGAGGACGTGTTGTTTCAGGATTAACAAGGGATTGGGTTTAGTGATTATTAAAGTGTCTTAGCAATTCAGTGACACAGGTAATTAAGCCTTTACTTGACTCAAGCGTTCATCACAGTTAATATAAATGAACAGGCTTTTGAAATGATTCGATTTAGTAAGTACTTAAAAATGATTCAGACCACAACAAACTTCAGTCAACAATATATGTTTGTGCTGATAACGTAGAAGTAAGATCAAGTGTATGAAAGATTTAACCAAACTTTTTACTAGAGACAGAGTAATGCACCAGGTACCATTATGACCCATAGACAGACAGGTTAACTCTTTCTCTTGTAGGACATAATGTAATAGCTACACCATGCAGCCTCATGGGGCCCTTAAATATGTGTAACCATGATGATGATGATGATGATGATTCCTGTTATTGCATCCAACTCGACCGTCTTTACCTAGCAGCAGCAGCTTAACAGTTCTCGCGTCCATGTCGGCATCCTCCTTCAGCTTCTTCTCCAGCTCTCTGGAGCGTTTCTCCTCGGCGCTCGCTCCAGCCCCCATCCTACTTTTTCCCGGCTTGGGGCCTTCTGCTCAAAAGAAAAATGTCAGTTAAAATGGAAGTAGGTCCTAGCTGATTGGTGCCGTCAACTGTGCAGGTGATGCGTCAACCGCCTGCAGCAAACACTGGAGAATGTTTGAGTATTTTCCCGTCTTAGGAGAGGATTTTGGGCATCCTCTGCCCACCTGACTGAGGCTGGCCAATGGAGCTCAAGGACAGGAGTGTTCTAGGGGCAGAGCAAAAGGTGTGAGGAGAAGCAGACATATATCAGTGTAGGAGTGATCTAACCTTTAGGGGCACTTTGCTGTGCTCAGCGGAAGATGAACATCGGCTCAAGTGCTTATCTCTCTATGCTGTTCTTAGGTGCCTTTAAAAGAGAAGCATGTAAAGCTAAAGTTTGTGCCTACAGCTCGGAACTCAAGTTACCCAAACTACATCTACCTCACATCAGGACCAAAATTAAAATGAAACCAGATGTGAAACTAAGTGCTGTCTTGAGTGCATGGTCAATTAGAGGGATTAAAATAAAAGAAGCGGTCTTTACTCTTTACACGCAGCATAACAATCGCAGCAAATAGGGTCACTGAAATAAATAACCACACCCCTCGCATCCCAGCCCAAACATTCTTCCAGGATACTGCAGACCGAAGAGTGAGCTCTGGAGCGCTTAAAGAGCTTTGCGGTTTCACCTGACAGATCTCACTGACCTCAATCTGAAGCTGGTTAAGGATCCTAATCTACTCACTTTCAATTATATATGCATGCATGTATGTATAGTATGAATGGGTGTTTGAGCATTCTCCTACACGTACAGTAACTTGTCTCCGTTCGTCTGTTGTATAGCACTTTTGTTTAGAAAAGTGAATAAAGTTATTCTTATCAGTTTAGCTCTTTTGCAGAGTCAGTGTTGGTTACTGTGTCACTAATACCAATGAAAACTGAAATGTAACCAAGTACATTTACTGAAGTACTGTACAAATTTGAGGTACTTGCACTTGCACGTATTTCCATTTCATACTACATTTCAAATTGTAAATATTGTACTTTTTACTCCACTGGATTTCTTTTACAGCTGCAGTTACTTTACAGATAAAAAACATATGATGAGCTTATAAAATATGATCAAATGTTTTAAACCAGTGTATAAAATTGTTTAAAAAAAAAACTTCACCTTGATCAACCACAACAGTAAACTGTTACTTTCACATTAACACAGAAATAATGATAATCCAATGATATTATGTGTAATAGTGAATCACTCACATGGCCTATTTTTCTGCATTGTGTCCTTTTAGCTTTGATAATTAAGTACATTTTACTGGTAATACTTGCATGCTTTGACTTATAGTACATACCATTTTCAATGCAGGACTTCTACTTAGGATATTCTTACATTGAGGTATTGCTACTTCTACATTAGTAAAGGGTCAGTATATTTCCTCCACCACTGCAGATACACAAGGTTCACTGAAATCAATGCATTACAGTACATACAACAAACCCTGCAGACTATGTGCACACTTGGCAGAACAGAACAGAACCTCTGTTATTATAAAATATAGAGCTTTAATTTATTAGTCAGCAACATTTATGAGGAAGAAAAGATAGTAATTTTTACAAGTCATAACAATAACATCAACTGTGCATTATATCATACATTACTTTACCTCAATGACCCAGAGCAGTCTGCCAAACAGAGAAAATAAAATAGATGCACATTTGAAATATTTAATAAATTTGTTTTGCAAAGTTTTGAGAACGAGAGAATTTAAAATCACAATCTGACCTTTAAAAAAACGTTTGAGCGCACCTTTCTTGAACTGAAGTATTTCCATATTCCCACCACGAGAAAGACATTCACTGACATCCACAGCAACGTAGCATTTTAGACAAATACCATATACATACACTGTACATGCCATGCACAATGAAAAGCAACCTGCTGCAAATTTTGGTACACGTTTCTCCTCAGGTTTGGCGCTGATCTGCTCGTTAGTGGTTGCACTTGTGACAGTTTGTTTTTGTTTTTTTTTACCGTATGGAAGTTGCTCAGTACAGTTTTATATGAAGTCTGTAGCACGTATCATAGCAGGATGGCACTGCACCGACACAAAAAAAAAAACCTGTTAACCAGCTGATACAGTAAATACAGCACCAATGAAAGTAGTCAATTGTCAGAGCACTGCAAATCAGCACATATGTGGGTGTAATCTAATAGAAGTGTAGACTGATGATAAATATTCACTTTGTGAAATCAATATTTAGCATGAAACTGGCAGGAATGCAAACTTTGGATTCATTGAGAGCTAAAAAAACCCTTTGAGCATACAAACTGCATGCTCTGCCTTATATATGAATATACTGCATACAGTATGCCACTGATACATGTGAAGCATTTACTGTTTATTACCAATTTGGCAACAGAAGGTGCTTCATCTCTAATATATATATTTATATTTTTTATCACAAACTGTCACAAACTCACATATAGCTGCCTGCTGGAATTCCTTATCTCAAAAGAGAAAAGAGAAGGCAATGTTATATTTTCAGCTTTTGTGTCATTAAAAGACCCACAATCCCTCCGAAAAAAACAAAAATACAAAAAACAAAAACAGCTTATCACAAAGATCACGCTTGTTAAGGATACAACATTGAGATGCGATATTCACATATAAACAAAAACACCTGATCTTGGAAGAATCTGGGCGGGCGATGTAGCAACGTTACTTGAGGCCAGGCTGGACCACAGCATGAAAGGAGACGTCTAACCTGCCACACAGGGCCTTTCATTAACATGTGACTGCATGAGCTGCAGTCTGTGGGCATTTCTTATTATGTTGCATGTCACGAGAAATGCCGCCATCATTCTGTCAAGAGCTCGTATCTTGCAGTACAAAACAAAATAAAAATGAATCAGTCTGCTATACAGTAGAGCTTTTTGGTGAAGAAGTTTAGGGAAGTTCGAGAATTTCACTGAGCCAGCGACTCGTCTTCCAGCTTAGACACTGAATACTGCCAGCAGTCAAGTCATCCAACATGGTCGCCTCTAATGGTTTCTGTTCATGGGTCCTTGTCCGTGAGTGGGTACTCCCAATGTCCTGGGTTTGTGTTGCTGTTTCTCAAAAACACCAAACAAAGATATTCAACATAATAACACATTGTAATAAACAATAACACTAACAATAATATTATAATAACAATATTTGCACTGATTTACCTATTCACAAAAAAACATGTTTTCTAGATAGGTACAAAGAATTACTTTTTACAACCTACAATAAATATTGTGAATTTTTCCCCCCAACAGTTACATAGAAAATGTTTGATGCCATTTGCTTTTGGTTGCAGTATCTGTCTTGTCCGTTACGTAAATTAGATTTTTCTAACTGGAGTCATTCCCCTAAATAGAGGGCTGCAGTGTTTAGGAGGTTGTGTGAAAAGGTCGACTGGAGGCGTTCGAGTATGATAAGCTCATGTCTCAGCCGGGGTTGTCTGCTCGTCATGATGCCGACGGTTGCGAGGCTTCTTCTGTTCTTTCAGCTCCTTCAGACTTTTGGCTTTGTTGTCCCCGACGCTGCTTTCTCCAAGCTGCCAGTAATCCTGGCAGTACTGGTTGATCAGACCCATCTCTGGCTGGCTTAGGATGGTCAGCAGGTCCTTATACTGTCCGGCGCTCGGAGTCCAGGCACTGGACTGCAGCGGAGGGAGGGCCGGGCTGCCTGTTTCCACTAACACGTTGTTGACCGTGCGACTGGAAAGGACCACAAGCTGCAGTTTGACAAGCGTGTGTTTGAAGTTTTTCTCTGTGGATGTGCACTGGTAGATGCTGCTGTCAGAGGACTGCAGCGAGCGGATCAGAAGACCCTGTTCTGTTTTTAGGATTCGGCCCTCTGAGCGAATCTGGAAGGAAGGACAGCGCAGACGACAAATCTAAAACATTGAACTTGTAAGATGTTACGTTTAAACACTCCATTCATTTTCTCATGGCTCGTATAGATTAACACACCAGACCTGTACCATGGAAATTACTATAACAGCTTCAAATACACGTGGAAACATAACTAACTGTTATACATGGAAACATGTGCTCACCTCTTTTTTTCTGTCGCTGTTTTCCTTCTGCAGGTGCCACTTGAGAGACACATGAGGGGACCTGGCCTGGCACTCCAGGAACGTAGTGCTACCCTCCACCCCATACTGAACTGTCTCCAGAGTATTCTTATTGACTATAAAACCATATGAAGAATATATTTCATGCATTATTCCTGAGAAGCTCAAGAAATTATATCAACTAGATAGACAGATAGACCGAACACACTCAAAGAGGTAGGAAAGAAATACATTTGAATAGCCAGCCAATAAAATAATACAAATATAATTTAAATTCTATTTTTATTTTTGGTTCCCAAATTGTGTGTGTACTGTATGGGCCTAATACAAAATCTGATACTCACTGTTGGAGTTATAACCTCGGCATTGGCGGATTGGGTTGCCATACTTTACATCCTGCCGACGGCTCCGTCTAGAGGGGTCAGATCAACAGTCAAGAATAAAAAGCTTAACTTCAACATATTTCAAAAAAGATTACGTGCTAAAGCAAGAAGGAAAATGTTCTAAACACACACAGACAAGTACTATACACACGCGTGCCCGTCTATACCATCTTAATGCTCACCTCTTCTGTGAGGATGAGTATCTGGAGCAGGATTTGCCATCCCAGGCGCAGTATGGGTCTCTGGCCAGACAGCAGTCAGCGCAGGCCTCCCCGTATACATCACAGCGGTGCAGAGCCAGGTGGGTCACCCCCAAGACTGATCCAACATACAGTTGTTGCTATTAAAAAAGCAAAACAAACAAAAAAACAAGGAGTGAGAAAATATCAAACACAATCATTTTGGGTCCCACTTTACAGGTCTGTAGTTTCCTAAAGGATTAAAGGACAGAACTATGTAATGTGGTTGTAAGAGTCCTTAGTTACTCATGTTGGCTTAATAAGCAGCTGTGGGTTTCCTGAGGAAATTCCTTGAAAGACCTGCGTAATTTAAAGCCACAACATATTCAGATCATCGTTCATTTATTGTATTATTGGATCGGTTATTCTCGAGGCGATGTGCACGCTTTCCCGTAGAATCTACAGTGTAGATGGATTCCACTTCTTTGCATATTCAGCTGTCCTGCAGTGCACCGAGTTAAAGTTACACTAGAAAACAACTGCAATGATTAACTGTAAATTTGAAAACTGTGTCCATTTTACATATAATAAGCACAGGGTTACAGTCTTTTCCAGAAACATTCCTATGAATTTAAAGTTACACATCAATTCCCTTTTAAGAAATTGTAGTAAACTATGGGAACTGTAAAGTAAAGCGTTTCCACATTTTGTTTTAAACTATAATAATTGCACCAAATTTGTATTATTTTCTTATTTGAATTAATGACTACACACACATGCTTTCTCAGAAGTCTCAGAAGTTTATTTTACTAGTTGGTCTAAAGCACTTCATAGTAACATACCCGTTTTGAGGAAATCTTCATGGTGGTAATCGCCGTGGGAACCTGCAGTGATAGAATTAACAACAGTTTTAAATGATCAGATGACGAATATTCACTGTGTTATTTTTTGTCTCCGATAACAAACATAATATATATAAATGTAGAAAAAGGGCAGAGGGAGAAGGAGTAAAGAGAATAAGGTCCGACCTTGAAGACCTCCACTTCCTCCAAGACCAGCTCCTCTGTCTGCAAGTCGTCTCTGGGCAGGACAATCACTTTCTGGACTGAGCCCCGATCTGTAAACCACAAGAGAGAAGCAAGTTTAACTCCTGCCACATTGATGTTTTGAACCATGGACCTCTGAACTTAGCTTCCTACACAGGTTCCGCTTAAATATCTGGTTTTTAACAGGAAACTGTTTTGAGAAATCCCTAAATGTCTATGATCCAGAGGCAAAGCAAACCCTCTATTTGTGTGAGAACATGTCAGACAGAGTCAAGGCAACAATGAACAATGAACTTCAAACTGCACAATGATATGACTATTTGAATACTGGACAGTCATCATATAATGTCAGTTAAGGCCTTAAAGCACTGACCTGTGCCCAGGAAGAGCACCTCGTAGCTCCCGTCAGCAGCCGCCACTTGGTCCACTGCAATTGTGGTGAACTCATAGTCCACGTTGGTTCTGACCACCAGGGGGCGCTTGTGCACTGGGTATACAGCATTGTACATGGTAGGGTGGTTTCTCATGAAGTTGATAACCTCATCTGGGTAATCCTTTGTGGATTTCATGTTGGGGGTGAAAGTGCCTCCAGGACACTATTAATAACAAGAAAAGAAAAGAATAAGAAATCTAACCTGCTATTTACCCAATTTCTTTTGCAGTAAAAACATGTCCTCATAAAAAGGATGATGGAGAATTGTGTTTGTAATGGGACAAAGAGTATATTCATGATCATTTTTTATTGTTTATAACTCACAGTCCCAGGTCGTGGGTACGGGATCTTCCCTGTGTACGCCACCCATTGGTAACTGGGCCCCTCCTTGTGGGCAAAAGGCCCATTGAAGACCATACGGATGTCGGCCATGGAGTAGACGCACACTGCTGAGCCTTTAAACACAGATCTGAAGGAGGGCAGGAGAAAAAAGGGTGAACACACAGAGTCAACAGCTCGAGGACACAGATTAACTCACTCCCTGGGATAATTACTACGGGTTTTCTCTGCGGCTGGTAGAATCTACTTCCTTCCCACATACTCAGCCTGCCTCTTACAGGAACGCGCTGAAACATCATGACGCACAAACACACTCTCAAACCGACTCAACTAGAGTCAAGCTGTCTGACACACTGACATACAAACACCCACGTACTGCAGAGAATCGCCAGAGCTCAGGCTCTCGCTGCTGTGTGGTGGGTGTACTATGTTTGTAACTCCTGTCATGCGCCTCTATCATTAGCACCGCATGTGTTTTTATCAGCTGGGTTTAAATGTGCCTAAGGAGAGGATGGAAACAATAACAGTACTTGTTTCTCAAATACATTAATCAAGGCATGTTTATTATGACTCGGTGCGCACCTCTCCCTGCTCGTGTGCAGTCAGAATCCCACTTCTCACGTCTGGTCGTTTCCCCTTGAATTTTAATGCTGCGTCTATTGAATGGCAACTCGCTATCAAACCTGACCTATGAGGAACTATAGGCTCAGTCAGTCTCTCATCAGAGGAGCGCGACTCCCTCTGGGCTCCAGATTCACAGTCTGTTTTGCCTTTGTAGCTTGAATCTGACAGGCCATACGCAACACAGCATTTCAATATCAGAGGGAGAGGGCTGACACCTTCAGGCTGAGTGAAAACGAACACAAACTGCGGGAGGAAACCAAAATACACCTTCCCTCCAAACTGCATGAAAGTCAGAGAGTTTACCACTCACCCTGAAACTGAGAAGACTCCATAGATGACGGGATTCTTGGTGTCTTGAGTTGGCTGGATATACACATCCCCTGTAAGATAAAGACACAAGTACACAGATCCTTAAGTAAAAGTACACTGACAAGTTATAGCCCTGCATTCATAGTTTTAACCACTTTATATAGAGTTAGGTAGTTTAGTCCAGTGGTTCCCAAACTAAGGGTTGAGCCCCTTCTAAAAGGGTCTCAAGGTAAACAAAGAAGATAAAGTTCTGCAACACAGATATGTTTATATTTTGGCCAAGAGTGTAATCTTAATTATACATTGTATTCAACAAGCCTTTCATGTGTTTTGTATGTAAAATCTTAATCTGCAAAGTAACTAGTAACTACAGCTGTCAAATAGATGTTGTGGAGTAATAATTAGCTACCTCAAAACTGCATTTGAATAACTGGATAAAGATTCTTAGTTACATTCCACCACTGATGAAAGAAGGCAGCCTGTCTACAGAAGCACAATAACTGTCATAATGAATTGCAAGACAAAGACGGTATATTAAGTAAAGTATTAAGTAAATATTAGTGTCTGTCTCATATTAAATAATCCCAAAGCTTTATTAATTCCCAGATTCTACCTGTCCAAAGTAATTGTGACATATGGAGACTTTTTCCTTCGTAGGATGGGGAGTTACGGGATCCCTCCTCATGAATTGTGGTTACCAGAGCCTCAATGGAGATCCTGAATCCAAACTCTTCCCATGCTGAAACTACACTTCCTGAGTCTCAGCAGGGAATAAGTGAAATAGCGATCTCTGGTGAAACATGACTTTAATAGGAGCCATATGCATCCAATGACTGTGGGGTTGAGGTAGTTGTGAACCCTGTGTATCCTCTGATGGCTTAATGAGAGAAAAGTGCAAGGAAAAACAATATGGGAAAAAAAACTGAAATAAATTTAAAGTAGACAGGTTGAGTAGAATAACACTTCACCTGCAGTTGAGCACATTTAATGCTGCGCATCAATGAGAAACAAGTGAAAAGGGCTCAGATCACATGTTTTAAATGGCATTGAAAAGACAAGGACAACAATTACCTATAAAGGTTCTTTAGAAAACACCAATTACAATAGAGAGGCATGTAATCCTATCTTTTATAACCTGAGATCTTTTTTCATAGTCATCTCTGAAGCTGGAGGCAAGACATTAATCTGGCACACCACAGTAGGAATGGAGAGCCGCCCGCTCAGACTTCTCTCTCAAATATCAACGTGACTAGCAGCATGTAAAAGAACTAAATGTTAAGCCACAATTGTGCATGTGGAATTGACGGTGAAAT
The DNA here is from genome assembly GCA_036023855.1 of Gadopsis marmoratus. NCBI lineage: Eukaryota > Metazoa > Chordata > Actinopteri > Centrarchiformes > Percichthyidae > Gadopsis > Gadopsis marmoratus. The sequence goes on from JAVQJF010011848.1 coordinate 33,885, forward strand.
GTAATAACATGCGTTATCTAGTGTGCACAAAATAAACTCGAGGAAGTTCAGACTCACATGGCTTATGTGAAAACATCACTTCTGCTCTGCAAAAGTTGCAGAATCTACAACTCTACAAACTTTCCCTTGATCATGAGTTCGAAATCAGTTCAGAAAAAAAGATCTCCTTACATGCCAAGGTATGAAAATGACAGGTAATGTGCACTCAAACAAAAATTAACTTTTGGCAAATAAAGTAGAAATTCATAACCCATCTGACGCCAGCTTGACAGGCCTCCTGGCTACAGAACAAGCGCAGTGAAAGAGAAAAGAAATAAATCAGCAGAGATCTGGAGCAAGTTGCGTCATTGCAACTTTTTGTTTCTCATGTGTTGGATCAGACAGCCTTTGTGTTGCTCTCAGCATCACATTAGCAGAGAAACGTCTCCGATTGCTTTAAACGTAGAAAGAGCACAAAGGTTTGTTTGCAACAACAAAAAAGGACCCGTGTCTTCAGATAGAGTAAAGAGGTTTTGGGATTTGTGGACTACAATGACATAAAAATAACTCAATGAAAAAACATTGTTTCACGCCATAATTACATTTCAGAAAAGGCAATAAAACTTCATCGGCCACACATTCATTTTCATTTTTGTTTGGCAGACATTTTCATCCCTCTCGCGTCTGTGTGTCTCCTTCTCTCCGTCTTTATCTTCCTCCTCTCCCTCGTTACAACACATGCTTTCTTTTCTGCTAGCCTCTGCCACACCATCTGAATCTACTCCACTCTCTCCCCCGAGTCCTCATACAACCACTCTGGTGCCTCTGCTGGGCTCCATCAGGACCAGCAGGACTGGAGACAGAATACATTTCTACCAGACTGCCTGTGGTTGTGGGGACGACGACCACAGAGCTGTGGGATGTTATATTGCACCTCAGGACTTAAAATGAGCTCACCTCAAGTGCTCATCTGCAGTCTACCACTGACCTGCAGCTGTGTATAGACTTCTAAAAGTACAGCAAAGCTGACTGAAGATTGCTCCTCTGTCACTGACAAGAGTGATCTTAATGCATAACACACATTTGCAACTTGCAAAGCCTCATCACAGCAGGAATAAGAGCTGTTACTATACATTGGCTCATAGATGTGCGTGATGAACAGTTACTGGGTGAATTATTTAATACAGTCACAACATATACAACATATGGGCAAAATCTGAATGAAGACATCATTCAGACATTGTTGGCCATCAGCTGTAGTCTATGTGGTATGTTCAAGTGCAACTTGACACACACAAATACCCTATAGGTCACATGTTGCATTTCATTATGATAATTGGGGATCATTTGTAGATGCTTAAAATATAACTACATACATTTTTGAATGAAAAGCATTTTTTGTTAATGAAATAGAATTTTGGTCCATTTAGACAGCATTTAGTGCCCCAAAATTTAATTACATGCATAAAATAAAATTACATTTTGTACAAGGATTATGTTTACTCGCACAAAACATCTCACAAAAGTGGATTACATTGTAATTCTATTTTTCATTATATGCACTAAATGTGTTCTGTGGCATTAAAAGCGTCACACACGGTACTCTACAGAAGGTCATTTTTATTATTATTATTTTTTTAAAAAGCTGCCTCACAGAAGACCTGAAACTTGAGCGTTAATTAATTTGAGTTCAACTCGAGTCCATCTTGTGAGCTGGAAAAGTGAGATGTGAGATTGTTCCACTAAAATTAAGCAAAAACCTGCTGCTCATACCACCATTCATTCTAATTTCAAGGATACTACAAATCTCTCCTTAATCCTGTCAATCATGTGAATGACTAAAAGGCCGGGGTGATCCACAGGATGTCAGACTGATCATTACGGCTGCTCATTACTTTGATTTGCTCTGCATTCCTGTGTGCATTTGCTTGTTAGTGTTTTTATTTGTAAAAACAAGTTCTTTGCCATACACGTTGATGGTGCTTAAAAGCAGAACTATCCCAGTCTTACAGTAAATATGTTACCTTTCAGGATGTTACCTACAGGAGCCATGTTGATGTTCAAAAGGAATACACATGTCAAGCTTAACATGCACGAGTCAGTGATAGTTTAATCCAAAGCTGCAGTTTCCCTGCGATTATTCCCAGCATTGCTGTACTGTGCATAAGCAGACACATGCTGTCATTAATGCCGCTTTGCTGGGTGTGTGTGTGTGTGTGTGTGTGTGTGTGTGTGTGTGTCCTTTAACTGCAGTGAGCTGTTGGCCCACACACTGCAGCAAACTCTTAGATGTTAATGCTGATGGCCTTAAAACTGTAGCATCATGGTGAAAGTATGCAAAGCAAATGGAGGGCAAAATGTGAAGAGAACCCCACAAATGAGAAGGTTGTTGATACCAAATCTGTCAACAAGAGGTCTATCTGCAGATCCTTGTTTTGAATTGTGGTTACATGGTCCTGTAAGAATTCTCCCTTCCCATCTGCCTGTTTTTCCTGTCAGGTCACGGACGTATTCATTATGTGCTTCACCGTAAGCATTATACATTTCCTGAATTGTGGAATGTGAGCTGTAAAAATGCCACGTTAGGCTTTTTTAGATATTTCTTGATGAAGTGAACTTTTAGGCCACAAACAGCAGGTGGTGGACACACCTGGTGAGAAAGTGTACAATGTCCAGAGATGCTCCGAGAGGGAGAACCTTAAACAGGGAAATAATAATTCAAACTCACTTAGTTCATCAAAGTGCGTCTCAATGCCGTCGGCTCCGGGCACAGAGCAGATGAGTCGAGCTTTCAGAAACGTGCTCCACTTGTTCACCAGGCAGCAGTGTCCACCGTCATCATTCTGCAGGGACAAGATACACAGTAGTCACCCATCCAGCTCTACGGGAAGAGTCTGACCAGCGTCTCACTAACAGCTGATTGAAACAACCATCCAAACTAACTGCACCAGGTCTGTTGTTATTGGGCCTGTATGAATAAAGATCAGCTCTGTGTTTCAGCTTGGCCCATCGGCACAGGAGGTCAGCCAACTTCTACTGTCGAGGTAAAGCCTTGGGAAAAATGATTCATGGGCTGGAACTCAACACGTTTTTTACGGAGTCCAAATGATTTGCAGAGCTGGAAGACATACAGTTGGTATCTATCTTTATCTACAGTAACATCAGGAGGGGAAGATTTCTGTTTTTGAAGTTTCTTGTAGTCTTTGGTAAAAGGGTAACATGTTTTAATATCTTCCAGAAACCGATACAAATGGTTTACATCATTTTTATTAACCATGCTAGCAGCACCACTTTGGTCCAGACTGAAATATCTGAACGACTATTGGATGGACTGCAGTGATATTTTGTATAGAGCTTCATGGTGGCCAGAGGATGAAGCCTGTTGACGTTTCTTCTAGCACCACCAGCAGCTCTGAACTGTGGTTCAGACTTAAATGTCTTGACAGCTGTCAGATGGATTGCCATGTGTTACGTGCCAAGCACCAGCCGACAGCCTAGTTGGGTTTGTCTGCGACCCTGTTCCCCAGTCCTCTCTGCAGGTGTAGGCAATAATTGAGTGCCACCTGTGCAGCCCTGGTAAAT